>JAURVB010010776.1:0-22374 GCA_033002965.1 Piper betle
TTCCTAAATCCTGAAATGAAGATGTGCAGAACTTCAGAGGGAAAAGAAATAAATACAAAAAGGAGTCCTGCATTTACTTAGACATACGTTTAAGTCTCCTGCAATTGAAAGAAAAAAGAGGAAGGAAGAGGTTCCATCAACTAATGTGCAGGACCGACTCGCAAATATTCAAATAACGCTTGTTGGTTTCTACAATTCTACAGGTGGTTTAATGTTTTGTGATTTTTAGAAAGTTAATTGCAATTTCCGCAATTAAAAGAAAGAATTGTGTGTTTTTTTCATTGTATTAGCTAGAAGTAGAAGTTGACAAGATTTACGTGTTTTCATGCTAGTTTCTAGAATATGGGTCTTTTCATCAAAGCAAACAAGTTGACTGAAAATATTTGACTTAGGTCATTCAAATTCCCTCTTTACAATCCTTCGGTTCTTTGGATTTCCTTCTCTTTCACCACCAAATTGTAAAGCATCCTCATCTTCTACAAAATCCATACCCATCCCAAACTTTCTTTATTCTCCTTAGCTATCAAACTACAATGTAAACAGCCGAAAAAGTTGGATGTACCATTCACAATTACATGAATTTTCTACATCCCTTTGTCTCAAGTCTAAGGTGATCGGATGGTTCAGTCAAAATGAAGATGCCCAATTGATATAGCTATAAAATTGCTTATGGTTATCTACAACAATTAAATTGCTGCGTCAAATGATCAGAGCAAACATTTGCTTTGCCTGTGTCTAGAGCCTAAACTTTTAGATGCAGCAAGCACTAATACTAGTCAGTCACATATTCATCGAATGCTCACTCAAAATAACAGATATAAAGTTGAACACAACCATACAGTCCACAAATACCATTCATGTATACTGAAGGCAGTATCTATACTGACCAAAGTTGTAGTTGAAAAAACATAATTATCAGATAATAAGGCAAGAGTGAAATCATAAAAATGGGCAGCATAATAAAAAGAAAACAAACAACCATATTAATTCATCAAATCCATAACAAATGATGCAGCTCAATCTTTTAAATTGAATAATGGCATTCAGAATCAATAGGTATCAAGCAACAGAAGTAACCTACAAGGGCCATTAAGAAATGTAGACAAACAATGAAAAGAATTAATTGAAGAAGATTAACCTTTCTTTCAGGTTGATAACTCATGATGGCGTAATATGAACACAGTAGTTTAAACAAAATAACTTCGATTCTGGAATCTGAAGGCAGAGATCACTATAGGTGACCCTGGAAACGTAAAGAAAAAAAAGAAAAAACATGACAATCCAGCACTATAATCATCATATGAAGGAAAACAAAGAACATAGGAACTGTGTTTCGAGTATTCAATGACTGGATAAAAAAAGGTCAAAGAAATGCACAAGGGGCCAGAAACCGAAGACTTGTCATCCATAAGTGAACCATCCCAATACCCATGAGCGAAAAAAGAAACAAACAAAAGCACTAAAAATACTCAAACAAATTCGGTCGCTAATGTTAAAACTAGATCACAGATTTCAATAATACCCATAGATTTCATAACATAAATAGGCTGCGTAACAAAATACCAATGATTTACAAAATATAGCCTCCGCACTCAGTGCCCAGACTAGCACCAATTCTACAGGGCAGTCCGACACCACTTTTTTTTTCTTTCAATTTTATTTTTTTTGAAAAAAGTGGAAGGTTGGCATAGAAAAAAAGGGCATTCAACCCTCTAAATTTTCACTTTTTTAATTTTATAGATCATAGTTTAAGATCCATGCTCTCAATACCTACCCTGTGGTGTAGTGTTTAACTTAGCCATGTGAAGGCTTTTTTTCCACTTCTTTTTAGCATTTTGGTTCCATGTTGGCTATTGCGTGCATCATTTTACAAAAATTGATCTTCAACCTTTTAGGAAGCTTAAGACAGACACTATACTAGATTTTATAGAATACATGCAAGAGTTAAGATAGATCTTATGCTTAAAAACTTTTATATAAGCACTCTGAATCATAATAGAGGTAAAACCTTCTATGTGACTAAGAGGGTGGGTTTAAGAATACGAAGATTGCACTAAGCTACATGAGGCAATACCCCTAATGCATCTAAGATGTTAGATGTTGTGACATGCTTAAATTTTTATACTTATTTGAAGTGATTGGAATATGTATCATGATTTCTTTATACGGATGAGTGCAATATATTAAACATTGGGTCGTGGTTACACGTACGACATACCCCGCAAGTAAAATTAAATATAGAGACATCCACAGATACTAGGGCATTATATTCTAACACTTGGTTTGTACATGGATTCTTCAGGTGGTAAGACTCGTATGCTCCTCTTATCCTCATTTCTTTACACACACACACACAACACTTGCAACCAAATAAATTTCGTGTACCCAAGTTTGCTCCATGTCATGTTCTGGGGATCTAGGGCTTATACACCCTACACACAATAGTTAACCTTGCTCCAAAGTTTATGTGCTCCGCACCGGCAATAATAACAAAATAATAAGTAAACACACGTGTGCAACCAACATATCATAATAGCCCAATCCAACGTACAAGGTTAATCATGAGTTTAGGGCTCTTGCCCACAATATAGTCATCCATCAAAATATAGTTCAATATACATAAGCGCATAACACGGTCCCCGCTACCACCACTGAGCCTCCCTATTAGTGTGCCTAAGCCGGCTGTGGAGAAGCTGGACATCCCAAGAAGGATTGCCCAAAGAATAAAGATGAGAAACCCCAGTTCCACCCAAGTTAAATGTAGCTAATGCAGGAGATGCGGCAAGGAAAAACCTAGTTCAAGGTATGATCACTATTTATAATAATCCAGTTTTACTGTTATTTGATTTTGACTGTACTCTTTCATACATGTCATATAGACTTGTTAGGGAATTAGGTCCAAAACCTAAAATATTAAATTTGCCACTGATTATAAGTACTCTTAATGACAACCAAACACAAGTTCACAAACAAATAGGATCAATCCTAGTGCAAGTACAACACAAATCAATAGTATGGGAATTTTCTTTGTATCACTTAGTGAGGATAGACTTAATTCCAGGGATGGATTGGTTATCAAAGAACCATACAATCATAGATTGTAATAAGAAGAAAGCATTCTTAGCAAGAGATATAGAAATTGCCAAGAAACTTTTCTTTAAGGGAGAGCAACTAGAGAATTAGTACTTATTTACCTCCTATGTTAAGGCAACCTAATATTTGTAGAAAGGATGGTAAGGGTATCTAGCCAATGTGGTAGAAATACCAAAAGAGTTTAAGGAGGTTGATCCATCTTGTGTGAAGATTTTGTTGAAAATTTTGGATGTCTTTCTAGAAATATTACCAAGAATACCACCGGGAAGGGAATTGGAGTTTTCTATTGACTTATTGTTAAAGACTACATCTATATCTAAAACGCCCTACAAAAATGACACCTAGAGAACTTCAATAACTCAAAATACAGCTAGTAGAGTTATTGGACAAGGGTTTTATACGACCTAGTGTGCCACCTTGGGGAGCTCCGGTGCTTTTTGTGAAGAAGAAAGATAGTACACTTAGACATTGCATAGACTATCATGCTATTAAATCAAGTCATAACTTAAGAATAAGTATCCACTTTTAAAGATTTATGACTTGTTTGATCAACTAAAATTTGCTGGTGTATTTTTCTAGATTGACTTAACATTAAGATTGACTTAAGGATGAAGATGTAATAAAAAGTGCTTTTTAGAACAAAGGATGGATATTACAAATTTTTTATTATGCCTTACGGTTTTTTGGAATTTCAAGAATAGAGTTTTTCATAATTATTTAAATGAATTTGTAATTATCTTTATTGATGACATTTTAACCTTCCCAAAGAACAAACAGGTGAGATAATAAAATTAAATTAGATTCTTAGTGAAGTTCTTGACTTAACTTTGGAAAGCTTGTTTGTTGTCCAACTTCTTTCTATTTGCAGGTACTATATCAATGTTTTAAAGACGTGACCAAATGACCCGATCATGTATTCCATGTATTGGAATTTGGAATCTTATTCTGGGTGATCCGATCTCTAAGAGAAATAACATCGTCTATTAATGAGCTGCTAAGCCAAAACTCGTACACCTTTCGGTCAGCAAGAAATCACATTGACAAGAAAATTCTATAGATGGTGAAGTCATGCCTGATGCCACGAGGCAACAACCTTATAATGATTCCAAATGGGTAGTACAGTAAATGAGTGAAATCATGTTTCTGCAGAAAGGTTGGAGATCTACAAGTTCGGCGACTTCCATATATTGACTCCAATGGGTACGTCTGGTAGTAAAGTCACGGCCCCTCATATACGTCTGTAGCGTGTTGGACACTTACATTACAGTGGATGATTCCAAGCAGCTTGACCTAATTCCTAACCCGGTAGAAAAGCTATGTCTGAATTCTTGACACAAGCTTTTAATTGCAAATGTCTTATTTCATGTTCTTAATAATATGAATCCTTAATTTATTTGACTTACAGTCAAGCCGTGTCACCTTGGTTTGTGAGTCGCCTTCTATTTGAAGTTGCAATCCTCTATATTTCTCTATTCGTATCGTTGTCGAGGCTCGACCTTTTGCCTTTCATTGTTATTCATTTGCTTTTCTAGTTGTTTTTCCCCATTTTACTCGCTGAGTTCAATGATAGCATTGATTGATACCTTAGCATTCTTCAAGAAAGCAGAAACCATTCCAAGTTCCTCGAAAATCAACACCTTTTCAAAGAGCTGTTCAAAAGTGTTATATTGTGCACTACTTAAGAACCAAGCAGCCAGTCTAGCATTTATTGCACAAATCTAGCCAATGTGGTAGAAATACCAAAAGAGTTTAAGGAGGTTGATCCATCTTGTGTGAAGATTTTGTTGAAAATTTTGGATGTCTTTCTAGAAGAATTACCAAGAATACCACCGGGAAGGGAATTGGAGTTTTCTATTGATTTATTGTTAAAGACTACATCTTATATCTAAAACGCCCTACAAAATGACACCTAGAGAACTTCAATAACTCAAAATACAGTTAATAGAGTTATTGGACAAGGGTTTTATACGACCTAGTGTGCTACCTTTGGGAGCTCCAGTGCTTTTTGTGAAGAAGAAAGATAGTACACTTAGACATTGCATAGACTATCGGCTATTAAATTAAGTCATAGTTAAGAATAAGTATCCATTTCTAAAAATTGATGACTTATTTGATCAACTAAAATTTACTGGTATATTTTTCTAGATTGACTTAACATTAAGATTGACTTAAGGATGAAAATGTAATAAAAAGTGCTTTTAGAACAAAGTATGGATATTACAAATTTTTTATTATGCCTTACGGTTTTTTGTGGATTTCAAGAATAGAGTTTTTCATAATTATTTAAATGAATTTGTAATTATCTTTATTGATGACATTTTAACCTTCCCAGAAAGAACAAACAGGTTAGATAATGAAAATTAAATTAGATTCTTAGTGAAGTTCTTGACTTTACTTTGGAAAGCTTGTTTGTTGTCCAACTTCTTTCTATTTGCAGGTACTATATCAATGTTTTAAAGACGTGACCAAATGACCCGATCATGTATTCCATGTATTGGAATTTGGAATCTTATTCTGGGTGATCCGATCTCTAAGAGAAATAACATCGTCTATTAATGAGCTGCTAAGCCAAAACTCGTACACCTTTCGGTCAGCAAGAAATCACATTGAGAAGAAAATTCTATAGATGGTGAAGTCATGCCTGATGCCACGAAGCAACAACCTTATAATGATTCCAAATGGGTAGTACAGTAAATGAGTGAAATCATGTTTCTGCAGAAAGGTTGGAGATCTACAAGTTCGGCGACTTCCATATATTGACTCCAATGGGTACGTCCGGTGTAAAGTCACGGCCCCTCATATACGCCTGTAGCGTGTTGGACACTTACATTACAGTGGATGATTCCAAGCAGCTTGATATAATTACTTGATAAACTTATCCTTCCATGCATGGTATTGTAGCGTCGATCTGCAAAATGAAGCTCTTCTCAACCCTTTTTCATGTCATTCTATTCTTTTTCGTATCAATTGATACTATCATGTCTCACACCTCCAATGCCACAGATTGGCATGCCCTTCTTGCCATTAAGGATCAAATCACGTCCGACCCTGCCCATGCGTTGGCGTCATGGTCCAAACACTCTATTCACTTCTGCAATTGGACTGGAGTCTATTGTGATCTTCATGAGCGAGTCTTAGAATTGGATCTCTATGCCTTCAATTTGGAGGGAACACTTTCCCCTCACATTGGAAATCTCAGCTTTCTTATCAACATCAGACTTGGATTTAACAATTTAAGGAGCGTCATTCCAAACGAGATTGGTCGTCTCTTTCGGCTACAACAATTGGACCTATCCTACAATTCATTTGATGGTGAGATACCTCTCAATATCACAACTTGTTCCTCCCTTGAATGGTTGGATTTGAGTAAAAATCGCTTAGTAGGTAAAATTCCTGGTGAGTTGGGTTCTTTATCAAAGCTTTACAGTCTCCTGCTAGATGCAAACAACCTAGTGGGAAGCATTCCTTCTGTTCTTGGTCGTCTCTTTCGGCTACAACATTTGGGCCTATCCTACAATGCATTTGATGGTGAGATACCTCTCAATATCACAACTTGTTCCTCCCTTGAATGGTTGGATTTGAGTGGAAATCGCTTAGTAGGTAAAATTCCTGGTGAGTTGGGTTCTTTATCAAAGCTTTACAGTCTCCGTCTAGATGCAAACAACCTAATCGGAAGCATTCCTTCTGTTCTTGGTCGTCTCTTTCGGCTACAACGGTTGGACCTATCCTACAATGCATTTGATGGTGAGATACCTCTCAATATCACAACTTGTTCCTCCCTTGAATGGTTGGATTTGAGTGGAAATCGCTTAGTAGGTAAAATTCCTGGTGAGTTGGGTTCTTTATCAAAGCTTTACAGTCTCCGTCTTCATGCAAACTACCTAGTGGGAAGCATTCCTTCTGTTCTTGGTAATCTGTCTTCTCTTGCTGTGCTAGCTATAAGTGAGAACTGTCTTAGTGGGATCCTTCCCATTGAGCTCGGAAGCCTAAAAAGGTTAGAGGTTTTCAATGTTAGCAGAAATCAACTTTCTGGCACCATTCCAAATTCGCTTTGCAACCTTTCATCCATCCAAATTTTTGACGTCGAGAGAAATAACCTTTCGGGAAGGCTCCCAACCAATTTTGGCCTCCTATTCCCTAAACTCGCACTTTTGACGGCAGACTCAAATGATTTGTCAGGAGAAATTCCAATTTCTCTCACCAATGCTTCTGGGATGGGAGTACTTTCGCTCTCCAACAACCAGCTAAAGAATAGAGTCGATAAAAATGGTGAGTCCAGTTTCCTCGTTTCCTTATCCAATAACACTAACCTAGAATACCTGAACCTTGGGGGCAATCAACTATCCGGAAGCATCTCTAATAAAATTGGCAAACTTACCGAGCTCAGGGAGCTTGTACTGAGGCAAAACTTTCTACATGGTGGTATTCCGGATGACATCCAGCAGTTGATGAATTTGAGGGAACTGGACTTGTCCGGAAACAAGATTGTCGGCCAAATTCCACCCACCATATGCAAAATGACTCCACTAGCTGAAGTTCATCTACAGAACAATTTGATAGATGGTATTATACCTGCATGCTTTGGGGAGTTAAAGAATATCCAATATCTAGACCTTTCGCGAAATCAAATAAGCGGGATAATACCAAATGGATTTTCCAATCTCATTTACTCTTCTATTTACATCAACCTATCCCATAACTCTCTTCATGGTTCCCTGCCGTCAATGAATGAGAATGAGTCTTACATGAGTTCTGTTAAGTATATAGATACATCTTACAACAAATTATCTGGAAATATACCAGAATATTTTGGAATGCTAATATGTTTAGAGCTTCTCAATCTTTCCTCCAACAACTTGGAAGGAGAAGTGCCAGAAAAGGGAATTTTCAGAAATGGAGATGCTGTCATTTTGCTTCATAACAACAAGCTCTGTGGGGGCATTCCCAAACTACACTTGCCGGCATGCCACAATCAAAGTTTGAAGCTAAACGAAGTTAAGAAGAAGTACAACAAGCTTTTCATACTCAAAGTAGTAATGCCTCTGGTCATCACCATTCCCTCTGTTATAGCTTCTGTTATATGTTTTCATCACTGGATAAAGAAGTCCAAGAAGGGGAAACCTTTCACCACTTCACTGGGGGCAGAGCATCCCCAAGTTTCCTACCAAGAGCTGTCTGAAGCCACAGATGAGTTCTCCGCATTCAATCTGATTGGGGTGGGCAGTTTTGGAAGTGTCTACAGAGGCCTTATTGGCCCAGAGGAAGAAATGGTGGCCATCAAGGTGTTCAACCTCTCCAAACGAGGAGCTTCGAAGAGTTTCCTAGCTGAATGTGAGGCCTTGAGGAACATTCGACACCGAAACCTTGTGAGGGTCGTCACTGCTTGTTCAAGCATAGATTTCCAAGGGCGAGACTTCAAAGCTCTGGTCTTTGATTACATGCCCAATGGAACATTGGAGGATTGGCTACGTCCAAGGAGAGATTACGCCAACCCAATAAGGAGTTTGAACTTTGTTGAGAGGCTAAACATAGCAATTGACATCGCTTTTGCTCTCGAGTATTTGCACCACCATTGCCAGACACCAATTGTGCATTGTGATCTGAAGCCAAGTAATGTTCTTCTAGACTCTGATTTGGTTGCCCATTTGGGAGACTTTGGTCTAGCACGGCTGCTCTCTGAGGTAGCTACTGGTTATTCTTATCACTCAATCGGTTCTAGCTGGATCAGAGGGTCCATTGGCTACATCCCTCCAGGTAATATACTGTTATTTTCCCCACAAAAGTATATAAATACATACATGCATATTATTTATATACAGACAAATTAAAGGAAGCTATAATTTGGAAGCAATTAAATAGATGGGTTTTTTTAATCAAAATGAAGGATGTGAGCACCACAAAGATATTTATATTTGTTAACACTATTAAGTAGCGGCATGTGTTTTTGAATGTATATGTATCACACTAATAAGTGAAAAATGAAGAGGTTTGCTTAATTCAACTCACTTTCCTCTCTATAGCTCAAATGTTTTACTTCAAATGCATGCACTTTACATCTTGTCAATCTCTGGTATCAGAATATGGGATAAGTGGCAAGCTGTCCATTCTAGGAGATGTCTACTCTTATGGGATCCTTTTGTTGGAGATGCTCACCGGGACAAGCCCTACACATGAAACATTCAAAGAAGGTCTGAGCCTTCGTCAGCATGCAAAGATGGCAATGCCCAACCAAGTGATCGACATTCTAGATCCACGATGCGTACAAGTAAAAGATCAGAGAGCACCTCAAATAAAATGTGAAAGTCAAGAGAACTTGAAAGCCAAAATTGAAGAATCTGCAGCATCCATGATAAGATTGGCACTGTTGTGTTCTTCAGAATCACCAAGAGATCGATTGCAGATGACTGAAGTGGTAAAAGAAATGCATGCAATTAGAGACAGGTTGATGGCATCAAGAATGTTGAATGTCTGCATCGAAATATGAATTTTTGACGTAGATGGTAGCATACATCCAAGATTCAGATGTTTCTGATGAAGTATGTGTGGGACTGTTTCCAAAATTCAATTTAGATACATAATCAATGTTTGGGTTACATGGATTGTATAACTCTACAACATACCGCTTTGTTTAAAGATGTAGTCTACAAACTTTGTTCAATCTATTTAGCCATTCCTATATATACTGATATAATGTTCACATTTTTAACGAATATCTTATTCATAAAGACAGTTATGTTTATGCACAACAACATTGCTTAATTAATGTCATTTTATGAAACATTGTGTAGCATCCCATGTTCAGTTCATCCCTGACCTGAAATGAAATATTATATTGTAATAAATTTATTACATCTTAACCTAATTACATGGAATGTAACACCCACAAAACACCCTCAACGATCTAAACTCTCTTGGTGTCTTGGAAGGAAAACATCCAACCCTGATTATGTAATAACACATAAAATAAAAGAACTAAAAATAAATACAACGAAAATAAATATTGCATAAAAAATATAAGTGGCTAAAGATAAATTCTCAAATATGGGGTCCATACATTGCTGGCAAATATATAAGTGTAATAGTAAAAAATTACATGAATAACTCAAAAAACATATATAGCAACACAACCAAGTGTTTGCATATGTGAAGTCTGAAGCATCTTTTAATATCCACGAGTGACACACAAGGTACACCACCTACATAATATATAAAAAGAAAACCATCAGTTACAAGTTACATGGTTTGCAAAATGAAAATAATTGCATAACAAACTAGCATATGAACTCAACAATTCATATTAAAATAAAATAAGAAGTGATTTACCCCTTAATAAGTTAAGTTCTGGGACTTACCCCTCGATGTAGGACTTACCTGAAACATTCTCCAACCACTCACCATGGGACTTACCCTTCAAAGTGGAACTTACCAATTGATTAAATATCGCAAAACAATACTTAAATAAAAGGCTTAGATAGGGAATAATAATAATAATAATCATTCAAAAATAAGGCAACTTACCGTAAATCTTTTGGTTTTTGAAATAACTAAAAAGATCTCATCTTTGATGGTTATTAAACAGTGTCTAAATTGCTCGAATTAAGAGGGTTTTCCGAAAAATACTACCACTTAACTCGTCTTACGAAATAAAACAACCGACTTAATCTAATATAATAGTATAAAATAAGAAGGAAGTCCTAAATGGACATGGTATCCAAGTTCTAATTAATCTACTGGCGAACTCGAACGGCATAACCTATAAACGAACTATGAAAAAAATGAGAGAAAAAATATTGACACAATACAGAAAATCACAATAAAATAATTTGTCAAAATTATTAAAATAATGATAAAATATTTTTATCTTTTAAAATACAAATAAAAAATATAGAAGGATTTCATCCAAAATCCTTATTTAAGATCAACAATGAAGGAAAAATGTTAGAAAAATACTTCTAATTTCTTAAATCATATATTAATTAATCAATAATAGAAAATACCACTCAATATAAAATAACAACAAATAAAAAATTAATTAAATAATATGACTTTATGTATTAAAAATTGTCAAGAAGTGATTTGTGGTTTGCGGATTCCAATGCTTCATTCCATTGCACTACTTGTAAGGAATGATTTAGTGATTACATCCAACGTGTTTGGACATGTAATGTTGGCAATGGGTAAGAATGCAAGATTGTTTGCAAGGGGACAATCCGGTTAAAATTAGATAACCAAAGTAAGCTGTTTCTACAAGAGGTGAGACACATACCAGAATTAAAGAAGAGTTTAATATTTGTAAGCAAGTTGGATGGTGAGGCTATAAAAATCTTATTTGAAGATAATCAGTGGAAGATTTGCAAAGGATCAATGGTTGTGATTAAGAGAGAAAGAGGTAGAATGATGTATGTTCTCTCTTCATGCATTGATCATGCTGTTTCTTTGATTGCTGGGAAGAATTAGAAAGCAACCTTATGACATCGCATACTCAGGCACTTGAGTGAAAGTGGAATGAGGATTTTGAAGCCCAAGAATGCTTTTACAGATATGGAGGATGTTAGCTTTGATTTCTATGAGGAATGCTTGTATGACAAATAGAAGATAGTTAGCTTTATGAAGGATGGAAGAGTTAGCTTTATAAAACTGTGAGCTATTATTTTCTAAAGGTCTTTGATTGCATAGCATATGCACTTGTGGATCAGGAGATGAGAAAGAAGTTGAATTTTAAATCCCAAAAATGTGCGTTCATTGGATATGGTGGAGATAAGTACGGTTATCACTTGTGGAATTACGAGTATAACAAGGTATTTCAAAGCTGAGATGTGATATTCAATGAGGCTTGCATGTACAAAGACCGGTAGGAAGAAAAGAATGATAAAGCAGTGGAGAAAGATTACACGGAGCTTGATGAACTGAAAAATGGAAAAATATCATCATTTGTAGAGGGAAAAGAAATTGTCCAAGAAGTTGAACAAGATATTTTAGATGAGACTAAAAATAATGAAGAGCCACAGGTTGTAACTAGATGGTTCTAGTTCTTCATCAGAGGAGGATGTTCCTCATTTGAGGAGAACTCGTATAAGGAAGCTAGTGCAAAAACTATCTACCATTACAATATGTTCTATATGTTGATGTAGGTGATCCAAAATGTTCTTAAGAAGTTGTGTAGGATGAACTTCGTCTTAAGTGGGGGCAAATTATGGGTGATGAGATAACTTTTTTGGAGGAGAATTATACTTGAGAATTAATGGAGTGCCTGACCAAGAAGAAGATTATGCAAAACAAGGGGGTATACAAGGTTAAAAATAAAGCTAATGAAACAAAGACTTTTAAGGCTAGACTTGCGGTAAAGGGATTCGGTCAGAAGAAAGGTAATAATTTTAACAAGATCTTTGCTCCAGTTGTTAAGATGACTTTAATTCAAACAATATTAAGTATTGTAACTGTGAAAGACTTGCATTTGGAGTAGATTGATGTAAAAACTGCCTTCTTCCTTCATGGTGATTTGGAGGAAATTCATAGGCAACAGTAAAAGGATTTAAAGTTAAAGAAATATAGGTATGTTGACTCCAGAGAAGTTTATATAGATTGAAACAAGCGCCAAAATAATGGTATTTGAAATTTGACCGTTTGGTGCTGAAGACTGTATATACAAGGTGTAATCTAGAACATTGTGTATATCTACAAAAGTTTAAGGATGAGGATTTCCTTATTTTTACTTTGTACGTAGATAATATACTTGTGGCATGGTTGAATGTGAAGAAAATCAATTATCTAAATAAGAAGTTGGCAGGAAGATTTTCTATGAAAGACTTGGACGAGGCAAAGCAACTTCTTGGAATGTAAATTACTTGAGATAGGTAAAACAAGAAGTTGTGGCTATTTCAAGAGGAGTATATTGAGAGGGGCTAAAAAAAATTAACATGGATACGACAAAGCCAGTTAGTTACTTCAGCTCTAGGATGACACTTTAAGTTGTCAAGAGAGTTGGGTGCTAAGACAGATAAGAAAAGAACATAGATGGAAAATGTGCCTTATTCTTTAGCCATTGGAAGTCTCATGTATGCTATAGTAAGTACTAGACCAGATATTGCACATGTAATAGAAGTCGTGACTAGATTTATTTCAAACCCTGGAAATGAATATTGGAAAGCTGTGAAGTGGATTTTCAGGTATTTGAGAGGTACTTTAAATGTTATTTGTGTTTTGGGGGTGATAATATTGATGCGTGAGGTTACGTGGACTCAGCCCATGGTGGTGACAGAGATAATGGCAGAAGTACAACAAGATATGTTTTTACTATGGGGGATATATTGCTAGATTTCCAAGTTACAAAAAATTAGTATTTCTAAGTTATAGGAAATTATTGATTTACCTTCAATAGAAGCTGAATATGTGGCAGCTACCGAAGCCAATAAGGGGTTTATTCGGCTTTAGCAGTTGAGTAAATTGGCTTTTGATAATGTTGATTGCAGATTGCTCAGAGACAGTTAGAGTGCAATTCCTTTTACAAAGAACTCGACATTTTACTCAAGGATTAAGCATATTCACTTGAGGTACCATTTCATTAGATCCTTGCTAGAGGATGGACAATTAAAATTGATGAAGATTGGGCGCAATAAGAATCATGCTGATATGTTGACCAAATTGGTGGATGGACAAAATTTGAGATTTTGCTCAACTTTGGTGCATTTGTCCTGAATGTTACAATTACAACTATGCAACTAGAACGATGGAGGTATAAGCTTTTGACTGATATGAATGAGAGATTGGGGAGTTTGTAATAGGTCTCTAAGTGGGAGATTGTTCTTGCATGTAGCCCCTTTGCTATCAAGTGAAGATTATGAAGAAGGATTGTGGAAACTGAAAGGACTTTTCATAACCGATTTTATTGCTTAACACTTTAATTTCTACAAAGTGGAGTATATTGTCAATGACTTTTCGTTTATCGGAGTTACACACATTGGGTGGTGTTTATAAATAGCCTTCATGGCTTCTTGTCTCAACACAAGTTGAATGCATCAAAAGAAGTTACACACATTGGGTGGTGTTTATAAATAATGGCTTCTTGTCTCAACACAAGTTGAATGCATCAAAAGAAGTAACACACATTGGGTGGTGTTTATAAATAGCCTTCATGGCTTCTTGTCTGAACACAAGTTGAATGCATCAAAAGAAGCATGGGAAAACTCAGAGTTACCGAAAACAGATGAAAAGCAGACGAAAACGGAGCGAATCAAGCTAGACCGGGTCGGGTCAGGAATTTGGACCGAACTGGACCGGTTCAGAAACTGGACCGAACTAGTTCGACAATAAATTGCTGAACCGAACCAGGTCGGGGTGGTGCAACCGACATAAGGATAGGGCTCTGGCCGCGGCCGCCGACAGCGGGAGACAACGTCAGTCACGATTGGTGGTGGCACGTCGGCTGGGAAATCGGTGGTTGGCTAGAAAATGGGAGAAAAAAGCGGCGGTGGGGCTATTATCGCCATAGAAGATACGGCGTCGCTGGCAGCGGCTGGGGCAACGACGGCCGGTGGGTTCGACAGTACTCGCCGAGAGGAGTTGATCGGTGATGGTGGCGACGCCCGATGATGGTTTGCAAAGCCGTGAATTTCCGGCAAGATTCAGGAGAATTTCGGTTGGGACAGGGCTTCGAGGTGGGTCCGATCGACTGCCGGCGACTAGATCTGTTGATCTCCGGCAGTGGCGTGGCCGGCGGGTTGGCACTACGGTGGCGGCGGCGCTGGTGGTTTCCAGAAATGTGGCAGCTTTCGAGGCCGTTTTCCGGCAGGTCATGGAAGTTCTGGGGTCGGAGCAAGGGCTGGATTTGTCGCCGGTGACGAGACGAAGACAATGGTAGTGACGTCGTCGGCCATATGGGGACCATCAAAGGTCACATGACATTTATATATTGTTGGAAAGCACACGTCGTTGTAACTCAAAATTGACACAAGGTTAAAGGTCGAGGTCCAAAGTAGGAAATCTTCTAAAGCCCTTAAAATCGGTTGGAAAATTAAATCAAACTCTAATCAAAGAATGATTGAAATAAGGTGACTGATACATCTGATATTCCCAATGCACGAAATCATGAAAAATCCAAGGCGGAGAGCTAAGCCCAAACATGGCCCCAATTAAACCCTAATCCTCACTCAAACCTTAACACCCAAAAAGAGACAAAATGGATAGTACAAATTGTGATCCCTGCACTCCATGTGCCATCCCATACACACCATGATATTCATAGATTATATTAAAAAATATGGCCCAATTGGCCCCACAAAGGTGACACGAAAGTTGAACCAAACACAAAAATTGACACGAAATCACCTAAATCGCGTCAAAAATCAGTCAAAGCCCTCAACCAAAGGTTCAGGTTTTACGAAGGGTATCCAACCATTAAAATTGTATGTTGGATCATGTCCCAACACTTTTTGAATATTATATAAAAGAAGAAGATTGTTCGTGCCATCAAAATTTATTTTATCCATTCCCCATTTATAAATGTTAATAATGGATCACGGATGGAAGTGCTTCTACATACATGATTGTTTGAGATTAGTTGAATAAGAAATATGGATAATAGATCATGCAAGAGGATCAACAAACATGGATATGATAGCTCAACAACAACAACAAAAACATTTATAATTGTATGATATGATCTTCACATTTTTTGGCATGGTTAGAACTAATCCCCAATAGGAAAAAAATTAACAATAACCAACCAAGCTGTTATATTATCATGGACATAAAAATTAAGGTCCACTGTAGTATGCATCACATGTGCAATTATTAAGTCAATGCAAATGAAAAAGATCAGTGTTGAAGCCTTAATTTTAATATATATTTACGTTAGTTTTGTCATAACCCCGATCATGAGCCACACACGATTTTTTAATTCAACTTCAAAAAATTTCATGCCAGAGTACACGCTATTATTTTGTAGAACAGGCCGGCTTGTACAGTTTAGGGCTTCTTACTATTTTAATATGTATTCGGTTTTTGAAACTGAAATTTTCCCAAAACCCTATTTTTTGTTGAAAACAATATTATTTTAAAAGGTAGTCAATTAATTATTGATCATAAAATTATTTTCAACATCCAATACAATATTTTGTTTATAAGTTTTAAATTCAGTTGAATCCAATTCGACTAGGTTAGGCCAAATATGTCCTCGATACCGGCTATGAATATGGTATGGCGGCAATACAGTAATGTTAATAATCAATATATATTGCTTGATCTTATGATCAGGATCAGCTATTTATCAACACAAATTACTTTTAGGCAAAGCTCATTCCCCGGCACTATGTAAAGAGATGGAAGGTGATGATCACCAATATGGTTCATACAACAACTAGCTAGCTTGCTTTGATCACCAGCCTTGATCTGCTAGCTAAGCTTCCCTAACAAAACTGCCGAACTGAGTTATGGCCGAGTCGAGGAATGTGGTGGTGGTAATTACTCACACGTAGATTGTTACAATTAGTTAGTTTCACGATCTAATACTCTAAGTAAGATCCATTAAATTATTGTAGGGGATATACTGATGATCTTCAACTTCGATTAATCCCATTACGTGAGATTGTAGAAACTAGATTCATATGGTTGGAACTAGTTCGCGTGTGGTAAGTAGCAGCTGTTGATATTGGGTTGATAAACAATATACTTCAGTACTACATTTATTAACGAGAAATTCTAGACATAAGAAAATTTTCTATTGACCATGTTATAAACAACTCCACTAATATTTGTATTCCAAGTCTGGACAAAGAATGAGGATTAGGACGTGAAGGGTATCCGGCCCTGTCAGGATCCATAGAAGAAGAAGAAGATTGTTCATGCCATCAAAAATTTTTTTTTGCCATTGCCCATTTATAAATATTAATAACCGATCATGCATGGATGAGAATGTTTCTACATACATGATTGTTTGAGATTATTTGAATAAGAAATACAGATAAGAGATCATGCAAGAGGAACAAACATGGATACAATAACTTAGGGGGGAAAGCAACTAATGACTGTCTGATATGGTCTTCCGGACTTCGGGTGTGGTTGGAACGAATTCCCAACAATAAAAAATATTAAGCAATAATAATGGAAGCTGTTGTAAATTGAATACGTCCACTTTCGTACGAATCAAATGGACAATTGTTAACTAAACGCCAAATGGAAAAGGTCACTATAGCCTTAATTTAAATATTTACATTATTTTTAGCATAGCCCCGATCAGGAACCACACATGCATTTTTAACTCAATGTCTTCCAGTTCTTACCATTTTAATTTTGCAATCCGTTTTCTAATTTGAAATTTTTCCAAAACTCCTTTTTTTGTTTAAAACCATTGTAATTTAACATGTATTCAATCAAATATTAATCACAAAAACCTTTTCAATGTCCAAAAAAATAATTTTTGTATAATTTTTCAAATTTGGTCAAACACGATTTCATCTGGAGAATGGGAGGGAGCGGCAATCTCACACTGACTCCGACATTTGGAGGGAACGGGAGTGGCAATGTCGGAGTGTCTCCGGCAATTGGAGGGAGCGGGAGCGGCAATGCCGAACTTTTCCCCTCGTGAGAAGGCGGTTCAAAACAAGTGTCATGTGTTTAGTCCCATCAGTCACTTAGGGCTTGCATCCAAGTGCTCAACCTTTGGAACATGCTAAGCTCAATGATTTGATTTTCCCCATTTTCGTTGATTCATTCATACGCGTACCTGCATTGCATTTATGTATTTGTTGGTTGGTATGTTTGTTTGTTTGTTTTGTGCACTGCACTTAATTTAAGTGACCATATATATATTGTATGCATGTTGTGATGTACAAGGCTTCGATTTGGTTTCTGGCCTTCCAATAAAATATATACACTTTTGCGTGTTTATAACAGCTTCTTGGTTTTTTTTTGTCCCCCAAATTCTTGATTTTTAACCTAGACTTTCTTTTTTGATCTATATTTAGCAGAGGCATTCATTACCGCCATTATAAGAAAGTAAACAATATTGATACCTTTCATGTTAAATAAATCAAAAGGATACAAGCCCAGGTATCGATTCTTATTAATAAAATGGTGTCAAAAAGTCATAATATATGATGATAAGTAGGTGATTCAACTAATCAGAATTCAATAAAATAAAAATATATATTTTAACTTATTCACTCATTCAATTAGAGTATCTCTTTAAAATCAGAGTATCTCTAAGATATCATATCATCATTTAGAGACTATTTAGAAATTGGAGTTTGTCTCTAACATAAATGACGGGGCATTTTGGTCATAAACTGATCACTTTTTGGGATCATTCCTCTTCTGAAATCCCAAGTAAAGCTGAACGTGTGGCACGTAGTCATTGATCGGATTGTCTTCATTTTATTGCCTAAGGATTATGCATGGAAAACATTATTTTGTTTTATTTTCTATAAAAGCGATCTCTAGCACGGTTGAGGATGGAGGTTTATTTTAAAGCACTCACACCTCTATATATAAACGCATGTTAGGGTTTGAGTTGAGGCACCAATACAAAAAACACCACTTTTCCTCACCAGAAGTCCACTGCTAGTGGTAGCTCCGCTACCTTTTTGACTCCTTGCAAATAGGATTACAAATGTACAAACAGGCTAAGGTTTTGTTTGGTTAGGATAAAATAGATTTAAATGACATAAAAATTTTAAATGATTAACTTTACTAAAAATAGTATATATGTATTAATAAAAAGGATTGCAATCTTATTACATTTGGTATTTAAATTAGCCATAATTATCATCAAATGGATCATCAAGTAGGTCACCCATGTGCTTTTCCAATATATACAAAATTTCTTTACTTTTTTATATTTTGAGATAAGAAAAAGAGGAAACTTAATTGCGCATGGAAGCAAACGTAATTGTGATTATTTTATACTCCTTCTTAAATGTATAAAAATAATATAATTAATATTATTTTATATATAAATATAAATCAGATTTATCTCTTTTTAGTGAGTTGACTATCTTGAATTTTTTATGTCATTTACAATATTTTTATGCCAACCAAACGGAACATTATTTTGAAGACAAATATATGCAAGTAAACTTTATTATAAGCTTCATATATAGTAAGTGTTAGAAAGTGATTTTGCAATTGTAAAAATCATTATTTCGAAAAAGAATTCTTTTAAAGATCATAAAATACGAAGCTTCGTATAACGATTACCAGTTGACTTGATTTTGGAATTTGGAAAAGTTAGAGCTAATTAATGTGTTGTTCAAGACTTAAAGTACTCGTTGATATTAACAGTTACTACATTCTAAATCTTGTGTTAATACAAGATTAAGTAATCCAGATTAATAATTGTCCCATGTGGATTTTTAATACAAGACCCATGACCAAAAGATCTTGCTTTTGATGGCAACAAGAGCCATCAAAAAGAATTAATGATCAAGAATTCCTCTTAAAAGTACTTTCATAAAAGTTGTATTTATATTAAATATACATAGGAGCTAACCGCCAGCAGCTATATGTTATGACAAAATTTGAGTTATAAGGCTATAAACAGCCATCAAAAGAACGAAAAAGTTTTTTAAGAAGAAAGAATTAAAGAATGAATTGCACTATTTGTGTTTGATAAAATTTGTGTCTTTGAGATCCCTCCAAAATAACTATACCCTTCTAGGCTCTAGCATAGCCGAGATTGTAGAAACTAGTTTCAAATGGCTGAAACTAGTTCTGTTCTGTAAATTAATATTTAGTACTGTTGATATTGTGTTAATAAAAATAGTAGAATTTCTCCTCCAAACTCGCCGTACTTTGTAAAGTGCAATGAGTTCCTGCAAGCCTTGGATGAATCGAATAACATCAATGGCGATTATCGAACAGCTTATCTAAATCAAGTTATCAAGTTTCCTTCTGCCCCGTCATCTTCTGTTTCTTCATTCTCCTTCAGTGTACACTAAGTCCTCTATTTTATACTGCCGGTTTGGACATGAGAAGCGGCTCGCCGGATTTGAGCCACCAAAAAGGGGTTAGCCAGCATTTGGCCCAAGCTGCCGATGGCAGGCACAGCGTCCTCCCATCAGATTTTGGTCGGACGAATGATGGCCAGCGAGGGGGTGTGATGATCTTTGCTTCACCAACAGATTTTGATGGTTTCTTTTCATATAGAATTTTGATCTTATGTAAGAAATGGTTGTATTCTTAATCAAAAGAGTCTATCTAGAAAAGACTATAGTAGTGTAACACCCTATTTTTCGGTCCAAGGGTAGACTAAAATACGATGTTATAATTTAAAAAACTATTCATTTGACTACAATGTGTAAACTTTATAGAAGCATATCTCAACCCTTAAAGAGGTTTCAAACAAGCACCTTACTGGATTTTCATTACATGCTAGTCATATTACTATTGGAAGGTCCTTAAATCAAGGGAACTCTTAGCATAAGCAATCCAAGTCACATGAGAAGTAGCACTTCCCTGCGAATTGAAAAAGTGACTTTAGATAATGCAAATGATCACTCCAACTTACACGACGACAACATTCCTAATAAAGTTAAGAGGTTGAGTTTGAAAGGATGATCTAGTTCTTATACTTGGTTACAACTTTGGAGTTAGATATAATTATTCTTTAATGATGCTGAACTTAACTTGTGTAACATATAGCTCATGGTTACCTGGTTTACATACCCACGAATAGAAATTAAACACAGAGACACAAAGGCATCATACCCTACACCGGGTCTTTACATGAGCTCTTTCACACGGTATCAATCGTAAGCTCCTCCGACCTACTATACTCTAATGCACATACAACTACTACCAAATAAGTTTAGTGTACCTGATATGCTTCCCATCATGTTTTTGAATTTTGAGGCTTACACACCTTACAGACAATTGTTAGAGTGCCCTATAGTTAATACCATGCACAACGATAATAATAATAATAATATAATACTAAGGCACACAATCACCCTTAGCACATCTACATTCATCATAAAAAGGTCTAGGGCACTAGCCCAAATTACAATACAACATGTAGTC
Source organism: Piper betle (assembly GCA_033002965.1). NCBI lineage: Eukaryota > Viridiplantae > Streptophyta > Magnoliopsida > Piperales > Piperaceae > Piper > Piper betle. The sequence continues at coordinate 21,106 of JAURVB010010776.1, forward strand.
CCATAGTTCCCAATAATACTTAAATCTCAAATACATAATAAAATTCCCAAAATACATAGACTCGACACACAACAAGGTCATACACATCAATGAACAGTATCATCACCCTCCATGAGTTTCTCAATCTGTCCACTACACCGGCTACAGACATGGATACCCACCTATATAGATATAGGAAATCCATAAGTAATCAAACAAATTTGATTACCAGTCCAAAAGTAATCACTCATAAATAATACTGGCAAATAGGTATCTCAACACCTACAAAAAATCATAAAACTTTAAAATTTATCACAAGGTGGTAAGCGGAGACTGACACGGTGAATATCATACAAAAAATGCTAGAGCAAACTCGATGGCTTGATACTTAAATATATACATACTTGTGTTTATGCCATTACATCCTTTATATATCACCCGCCACGGTATTCCAGTAGCTAACCACCACAATTTCAAAAATGCACTAAATTTGCAGTACCCTATTTACATTGCACTATTTTATGGTGTAAAGAAGTATTAGTGCAATTCATACAACTTGTACCACTCGCTCTCTTATTCGTGAAATTCGTAAAATAACATGTACTTATATAATAGACTTAGGAAGGGGGCTATATAATAAAATTTTGGATCTTTAATTTGAAAACCAACAAGTGATCTAATCCTTGTAGTTTATTAAACTACAAGAAACTCAGCTAAAGGGCCCGACATTGGATGGATTCAATAAAACATTATCAACAACATCCTACTTCTAAAGCACGACTAAATTCAACACTCAATGAACCAGCAGTGGTGATGCAAAAGAGTCTTATGGACCTGGATGAGTTAAGTTCCTCATCCTACCTTGCCGAGCTCACTCCGTGCAACCTACCAAGGAGATAAACCCGAATTAACCTCAGATCACATCGGCATGCAAAACAAGGCAAGGCCCTCAACCTATACACGACACAAAAAAATATAAATAACTTACTTATTTACTTGAAGTGTTAATCCACATTAGGTAACCTTAATTAGGATTTAGGTTACATGTATACTTAGTGAAAGTCTCATATTTAGAATTTTTTTCAAATAGGCTTAATCAAATGATTTTTTTGAAAAGGTCAAATTGTGTCTAAATGGGCTGAAATTTGGACTAGTAGGGCTTTGACACTCTAGGAATTTGGTACAAAAAATTACGAAGTCCTTACCCAAGGGCCAACATGGTAAAAAAGCCCATTAAGGTGAGGCTTTGGTGCTAGGAAAAGTATTCTTGGGCCATGTACCAATTTTCCT
>JAURVB010010777.1:0-13144 GCA_033002965.1 Piper betle
CATATGTGAAGTCTGAAGCATCTTTTAATATCCACGAGTGACACACAAGGTATACCACCTACATAATATATAAAAAGAAAACCATCAGTTACAAGTTATATGGTTTGCAAAATGAAAATAATTGCATGACAAACTAGCATATGAACTCAACAATTCATATTAAAATAAAATAAGAAGTGATTTACCCCTTAATAAGTTAAGTTCTGGGACTTACCCCTCGATGTAGGACTTACCTGAAACATTCTCCAACCACTCACCATGGGACTTACCCTTCAAAGTGGAACTTACCAATTGATTAAATATCGCAAAACAATACTTAAATAAAAGGCTTGATAGGGAATAATAATAATAATAATCATTCAAAAATAAGGCAACTTACCGTAAATCTTTTGGTTTTTGAAATAACTAAAAAGATCTCATCTTTGATGGTTATTAAACAGTGTCTAAATTGCTCGAATTAAGAGGGTTTTCCGAAAAATACTACCACTTAACTCGTCTTACGAAATAAAACAACCGACTTAATCTAATATAATAGTATAAAATAAGAAGGAAGTCCTAAATGGACATGGTATCCAAGTTCTAATTAATCTACTGGCGAACTCGAACGGCATAACCTATAAACGAACTATGAAAAAATGAGAGAAAAAATATTGACACAATACAGAAAATCACAATAAAATAATTTGTCAAAATTATTAAAATAATGATAAAATATTTTTATCTTTTAAAATACAAATAAAAAAATATAGAAGGATTTCATCCAAAATCCTTATTTAAGATCAACAATGAAGGAAAAATGTTAGAAAAATACTTCTAATTTCTTAAATCATATATTAATTAATCAATAATAGAAAATACCACTCAATATAAAATAACAACAAATAAAAAATTAATTAAATAATATGACTTTATGTATTAAAAATTGTCAAGAAGTGATTTGTGGTTTGCGGATTCCAATGCTTCATTCCATTGCACTACTTGTAAGGAATGATTTAGTGATTACATCCAACGTGTTTGGATATGTAATGTTGGCAATGGGTAAGAATGCAAGATTGTTTGCAAGGGGACAATCCGGTTAAAATTAGATAACCAAAGTAAGCTGTTTCTACAAGAGGTGAGACACATACCAGAATTAAAGAAGAGTTTAATATTTGTAAGCAAGTTGGATGGTGAGGCTATAAAAATCTTATTTGAAGATAATCAGTGGAAGATTTGCAAAGGATCAATGGTTGTGATTAAGAGAGAAAGAGGTAGAATGATGTATGTTCTCTCTTCATGCATTGATCATGCTGTTTCTTTGATTGCTGGGAAGAATGAGAAAGCAACCTTATGACATCGCATACTCAGGCACTTGAGTGAAAGTGGAATGAGGATTTTGAAGCCCAAGAATGCTTTTACAGATATGGAGGATGTTAGCTTTGATTTCTATGAGGAATGCTTGTATGACAAATAGAAGATAGTTAGCTTTATGAAGGATGGAAGAGTTAGCTTTATAAAACTGTGAGCTATTATTTTCTAAAGGTCTTTGATTGCATAGCATATGCACTTGTGGATCAGGAGATGAGAGAGAAGTTGAATTTTAAATCCCAAAAATGTGCGTTCATTGGATATGGTGGAGATAAGTACGGTTATCACTTGTGGAATTACGAGTATAACAAGGTATTTCAAAGCTGAGATGTGATATTCAATGAGGCTTGCATGTACAAAGACCGGTAGGAAGAAAAGAATGATAAAGCAGTGGAGAAAGATTACACGGAGCTTGATGAACTGAAAAATGGAAAAATATCATCATTTGTAGAGGGAAAAGAAATTGTCCAAGAAGTTGAACAAGATATTTTAGATGAGACTAAAAATAATGAAGAGCCACAGAGTTGTAGACTTAGATGGTTCTAGTTCTTCATCAGAGGAGGATGTTCCTCATTTGAGGAGAACTCGTATAAGGAAGCTAGTGCAAAAACTATCTACCATTACAATATGTTCTTATATGTTGATGTAGGTGATCCAAAATGTTCTTAAGAAGTTGTGTAGGATGAACTTCGTCTTAAGTGGGGGCAAATTATGGGTGATGAGATAACTTTTTTGGAGGAGAATTATACTTGAGAATTAATGGAGTGCCTGACCAAGAAGAAGATTATGCAAAACAAGGGGGTATACAAGGTTAAAAATAAAGCTAATGAAACAAAGACTTTTAAGGCTAGACTTGCGGTAAAGGGATTCGGTCAGAAGAAAGGTAATAATTTTAACAAGATCTTTGCTCCAGTTGTTAAGATGACTTTAATTCAAACAATATTAAGTATTGTAACTGTGAAAGACTTGCATTTGGAGTAGATTGATGTAAAAACTGCCTTCTTCCTTCATGGTGATTTGGAGGAAATTCATAGGCAACAGTAAAAAGGATTTAAAGTTAAAGAAATATAGGTATGTTGACTCCAGAGAAGTTTATATAGATTGAAACAAGCGCCAAAATAATGGTATTTGAAATTTGACCGTTTGGTGCTGAAGACTGTATATACAAGGTGTAATCTAGAACATTGTGTATATCTACAAAAGTTTAAGGATGAGGATTTCCTTATTTTTACTTTGTACGTAGATAATATACTTGTGGCATGGTTGAATGTGAAGAAAATCAATTATCTAAATAAGAAGTTGGCAGGAAGATTTTCTATGAAAGACTTGGACGAGGCAAAGCAACTTCTTGGAATGTAAATTACTTGAGATAGGTAAAACAAGAAGTTGTGGCTATTTCAAGAGGAGTATATTGAGAGGGGCTAAAAAAATTAACATGGATACGACAAAGCCAGTTAGTTACTTCAGCTCTAGGATGACACTTTAAGTTGTCAAGAGAGTTGGGTGCTAAGACAGATAAGAAAAGAACATAGATGGAAAATGTGCCTTATTCTTTAGCCATTGGAAGTCTCATGTATGCTATAGTAAGTACTAGACCAGATATTGCACATGTAATAGAAGCCGTGACTAGATTTATTTCAAACCCTGGAAATGAATATTGGAAAGCTGTGAAGTGGATTTTCAGGTATTTGAGAGGTACTTTAAATGTTATTTGTGTTTTGGGGGGTGATAATATTGATGCGTGAGGTTACGTGGACTCAGCCCATGGTGGTGACAGAGATAATGGCAGAAGTACAACAAGATATGTTTTTACTATGGGGGATATATTGCTAGATTTCCAAGTTACAAAAAATTAGTATTTCTAAGTTATAGGAAATTATTGATTTACCTTCAATAGAAGCTGAATATGTGGCAGCTACCGAAGCCAATGAGGGGTTTATTCGGCTTTAGCAGTTGAGTAAATTGGCTTTTGATAATGTTGATTGCAGATTGCTCAGAGACGGTTAGAGTGCAATTCCTTTTACAAAGAACTCGACATTTTACTCAAGGATTAAGCATATTCACTTGAGGTACCATTTCATTAGATCCTTGCTAGAGGATGGACAATTAAAATTGATGAAGATTGGGCGCAATAAGAATCATGCTGATATGTTGACCAAATTGGTGGATGGACAAAATTTGAGATTTTGCTCAACTTTGGTGCATTTGTCCTGAATGTTACAATTACAACTATGCAACTAGAACGATGGAGGTATAAGCTTTTGACTGATATGAATGAGAGATTGGGGAGTTTGTAATAGGTCTCTAAGTGGGAGATTGTTCTTGCATGTAGCCCCTTTGCTATCAAGTGAAGATTATGAAGAAGGATTGTGGAAACTGAAAGGACTTTTCATAACCGATTTTATTGCTTAACACTTTAATTTCTACAAAGTGGAGTATATTGTCAATGACTTTTCGTTTATCGGAGTTACACACATTGGGTGGTGTTTATAAATAGCCTTCATGGCTTCTTGTCTCAACACAAGTTGAATGCATCAAAAGAAGTTACACACATTGGGTGGTGTTTATAAATAATGGCTTCTTGTCTCAACACAAGTTGAATGCATCAAAAGAAGTAACACACATTGGGTGGTGTTTATAAATAGCCTTCATGGCTTCTTGTCTGAACACAAGTTGAATGCATCAAAAGAAGCATGGGAAAACTCAGAGTTACCGAAAACAGATGAAAAGCAGACGAAAACGGAGCGAATCAAGCTAGACCGCGTCGGGTCAGGAATTTGGACCGAACTGGACCGGTTCAGAAACTGGACCGAACTAGTTCGACAATAAATTGCTGAACCGAACCAGGTCGGGGTGGTGCAACCGACATAAGGATAGGGCTCTGGCCGCGGCCGCCGACAGCGGGAGACAACGTCAGTCACGATTGGTGGTGGCACGTCGGCTGGGAAATCGGTGGTTGGCTAGAAAATGGGAGAAAAAAGCGGCGGTGGGGCTATTATCGCCATAGAAGATACGGCGTCGCTGGCAGCGGCTGGGGCAACGACGGCCGGTGGGTTCGACAGTACTCGCCGAGAGGAGTTGATCGGTGATGGTGGCGACGCCCGATGATGGTTTGCAAAGCCGTGAATTTCCGGCAAGATTCAGGAGAATTTCGGTTGGGACAGGGCTTCGAGGTGGGTCCGATCGACTGCCGGCGACTAGATCTGTTGATCTCCGGCAGTGGCGTGGCCGGCGGGTTGGCACTACGGTGGCGGCGGCGCTGGTGGTTTCCAGAAATGTGGCAGCTTTCGAGGCCGTTTTCCGGCAGGTCATGGAAGTTCTGGGGTCGGAGCAAGGGCTGGATTTGTCGCCGGTGACGAGACGAAGACAATGGTAGTGACGTCGTCGGCCATATGGGGACCATCAAAGGTCACATGACATTTATATATTGTTGGAAAGCACACGTCGTTGTAACTCAAAATTGACACAAGGTTAAAGGTCGAGGTCCAAAGTAGGAAATCTTCTAAAGCCCTTAAAATCGGTTGGAAAATTAAATCAAACTCTAATCAAAGAATGATTGAAATAAGGTGACTGATACATCTGATATTCCCAATGCACGAAATCATGAAAAATCCAAGGCGGAGAGCTAAGCCCAAACATGGCCCCAATTAAACCCTAATCCTCACTCAAACCTTAACACCCAAAAAGAGACAAAATGGATAGTACAAATTGTGATCCCTGCACTCCATGTGCCATCCCATACACACCATGATATTCATAGATTATATTAAAAAATATGGCCCAATTGGCCCCACAAAGGTGACACGAAAAGTTGAACCAAACACAAAAATTGACACGAAATCACCTAAATCGCGTCAAAAATCAGTCAAAGCCCTCAACCAAAGGTTCAGGTTTTAAGAAGGGTATCCAACCATTAAAATTGTATGTTGGATCATGTCCCAACACTTTTTGAATATTATATAAAAGAAGAAGATTGTTCGTGCCATCAAAATTTATTTTATCCATTCCCCATTTATAAATGTTAATAATGGATCACGGATGGAAGTGCTTCTACATACATGATTGTTTGAGATTAGTTGAATAAGAAATATGGATAATAGATCATGCAAGAGGATCAACAAACATGGATATGATAGCTCAACAACAACAACAAAAACATTTATAATTGTATGATATGATCTTCACATTTTTTGGCATGGTTAGAACTAATCCCCAATAGGAAAAAAATTAACAATAACCAACCAAGCTGTTATATTATCATGGACATAAAAATTAAGGTCCACTGTAGTATGCATCACATGTGCAATTATTAAGTCAATGCAAATGAAAAAGATCAGTGTTGAAGCCTTAATTTTAATATATATTTACGTTAGTTTTGTCATAACCCCGATCATGAGCCACACACGATTTTTTAATTCAACTTCAAAAAATTTCATGCCAGAGTACACGCTATTATTTTGTAGAACAGGCCGGCTTGTACAGTTTAGGGCTTCTTACTATTTTAATATGTATTCGGTTTTTGAAACTGAAATTTTCCCAAAACCCTATTTTTTGTTGAAAACAATATTATTTTAAAAGGTAGTCAATTAATTATTGATCATAAAATTATTTTCAACATCCAATACAATATTTTGTTTATAAGTTTTAAATTCAGTTGAATCCAATTCGACTAGGTTAGGCCAAATATGTCCTCGATACCGGCTATGAATATGGTATGGCGGCAATACAGTAATGTTAATAATCAATATATATTGCTTGATCTTATGATCAGGATCAGCTATTTATCAACACAAATTACTTTTAGGCAAAGCTCATTCCCCGGCACTATGTAAAGAGATGGAAGGTGATGATCACCAATATGGTTCAAACAACAACTAGCTAGCTTGCTTTGATCACCAGCCTTGATCTGCTAGCTAAGCTTCCCTAACAAAACTGCCGAACTGAGTTATGGCCGAGTCGAGGAATGTGGTGGTGGTAATTACTCACACGTAGATTGTTACAATTAGTTAGTTTCACGATCTAATACTCTAAAGATCCATTAAATTATTGTAGGGGATATACTGATGATCTTCAACTTCGATTAATCCCATTACGTGAGATTGTAGAAACTAGATTCATATGGTTGGAACTAGTTCGCGTGTGGTAAGTAGCAGCTGTTGATATTGGGTTGATAAAAATATACTTCAGTACTACATTTATTAACGAGAAATTCTAGACATAAGAAAATTTTCTATTGACCATGTTATAAACAACTCCACTAATATTTGTATTCCAAGTCTGGACAAAGAATGAGGATTAGGACGTGAAGGGTATCCGGCCCTGTCAGGATCCATAGAAGAAGAAGAAGATTGTTCATGCCATCAAAAATTTTTTTTTGCCATTGCCCATTTATAAATATTAATAACCGATCATGCATGGATGAGAATGTTTCTACATACATGATTGTTTGAGATTATTTGAATAAGAAATACAGATAAGAGATCATGCAAGAGGAACAAACATGGATACAATAACTTAGGGGGGGAAAGCAACTAATGACTGTCTGATATGGTCTTCCGGACTTCGGGTGTGGTTGGAACGAATTCCCAACAATAAAAAATATTAACAATAATTATGGAAGCTGTTGTAATGAATATCCAAATTGACGTCCACTTTCGTACGAATCAAATGGACAATTGTTAACTAAACGCCAAATGGAAAAGGTCACTATAGCCTTAATTTAAATATTTACATTATTTTTAGCATAGCCCCGATCAGGAACCACACATGCATTTTTAACTCAATGTCTTCCAGTTCTTACCATTTTAATTTTGCAATCCGTTTTCTAATTTGAAATTTTTCCAAAACTCCTTTTTTTGTTTAAAACCATTGTAATTTAACATGTATTCAATCAAATATTAATCACAAAAACCTTTTCAATGTCCAAAAAATAATTTTTGTATAATTTTTCAAATTTGGTCAAACACGATTTCATCTGGAGAATGGGAGGGAGCGGCAATCTCACACTGACTCCGACATTTGGAGGGAACGGGAGTGGCAATGTCGGAGTGTCTCCGGCAATTGGAGGGAGCGGGAGCGGCAATGCCGAACTTTTCCCCTCGTGAGAAGGCGGTTCAAAACAAGTGTCATGTGTTTAGTCCCATCAGTCACTTAGGGCTTGCATCCAAGTGCTCAACCTTTGGAACATGCTAAGCTCAATGATTTGATTTTCCCCATTTTCGTTGATTCATTCATACGCGTACCTGCATTGCATTTATGTATTTGTTGGTTGGTATGTTTGTTTGTTTGTTTTGTGCACTGCACTTAATTTAAGTGACCATATATATATTGTATGCATGTTGTGATGTACAAGGCTTCGATTTGGTTTCTGGCCTTCCAATAAAATATATACACTTTTGCGTGTTTATAACAGCTTCTTGGTTTTTTTTTGTCCCCCAAATTCTTGATTTTTAACCTAGACTTTCTTTTTTGATCTATATTTAGCAGAGGCATTCATTACCGCCATTATAAGAAAGTAAACAATATTGATACCTTTCATGTTAAATAAATCAAAAGGATACAAGCCCAGGTATCGATTCTTATTAATAAAATGGTGTCAAAAAGTCATAATATATGATGATAAGTAGGTGATTCAACTAATCAGAATTCAATAAAATAAAAATATATATTTTAACTTATTCACTCATTCAATTAGAGTATCTCTTTAAAATCAGAGTATCTCTAAGATATCATATCATCATTTAGAGACTATTTAGAAATTGGAGTTTATCTCTAACATAAATGACGGCGGGGCATTTTGGTCATAAACTGATCACTTTTTGGGATCATTCCTCTTCTGAAATCCCAAGTAAAGCTGAACGTGTGGCACGTAGTCATTGATCGGATTGTCTTCATTTTATTGCCTAAGGATTATGCATGGAAAACATTATTTTGTTTTATTTTCTATAAAAGCGATCCCTAGCACAGTTGAGGATGGAGGTTTATTTTAAAGCACTCACACCTCTATATATAAACGCATGTTAGGGTTTGAGTTGAGGCACCATTACAAAAAACACCACTTTTCCTCACCAGAAGTCCACTGCTAGTGGTAGCTCCGCTACCTTTTTGACTCCTTGCAAATAGGATTACAAATGTACAAATAGGCTAAGGTTTTGTTTGGTTAGGATAAAATAGATTTAAATGACATAAAAATTTTAAATGATTAACTTTACTAAAATTAGTATATATGTATTAATAAAAAGGATTGCAATCTTATTACATTTGGTATTTAAATTAGCCATAATTATCATCAAATGGATCATCAAGTAGGTCACCCATGTGCTTTTCCAATATATACAAAATTTCTTTACTTTATTTATATTTTGAGATAAGAAAAAGAGGAAACTTAATTGCGCATGGAAGCAAACGTAATCGTGATTATTTTATACTCCTTCTTAAATGTATAAAAATAATATAATTAATATTATTTTATTTATAAATATAAATCAGATTTATCTCTTTTTAGTGAGTTGACTATCTTGAATTTTTTATGTCATTTACAATATTTTTATGCCAACCAAACGGAACATTATTTTGAAGACAAATATATGCAAGTAAACTTTATTATAAGCTTCATATATAGTAAGTGTTAGAAAGTGATTTTGCAATTGTAAAAATCATTATTTCGAAAAAGAATTCTTTTAAAGATCATAAAATACGAAGCTTCGTATAACGATTACCGAGTTGACTTGATTTTGGAATTTGGAAAAGTTAGAGCTAATTAATGTGTTGTTCAAGACTTAAAGTACTCGTTGATATTAACAGTTACTACATTCTAAATCTTGTGTTAATACAAGATTAAGTAATCCAGATTAATAATTGTCCCATGTGGATTTTTAATACAAGACCCATGACCAAAAGATCTTGCTTTTGATGGCAACAAGAGCCATCAAAAAGAATTAATGATCAAGAATTCCTCTTAAAAGTACTTTCATAAAAGTTGTATTTATATTAAATATACATAGGAGCTAACCGCCAGCAGCTATATGTTATGACAAAATTTGAGTTATAAGGCTATAAACAGCCATCAAAAGAACGAAAAAGTTTTTTAAGAAGAAAGAATTAAAGAATGAATTGCACTATTTGTGTTTGATAAAATTTGTGTCTTTGAGATCCCTCCAAAATAACTATACCCTTCTAGGCTCTAGCATAGCCGAGATTGTAGAAACTAGTTTCAAATGGCTGAAACTAGTTCTGTTCTGTATATTAATATTTAGTACTGTTGATATTGTGTTAATAAAAATAGTAGAATTTCTCCTCCAAACTCGCCGTACTTTGTAAAGTGCAATGAGTTCCTGCAAGCCTTGGATGAATCGAATAACATCAATGGCGATTATCGAACAGCTTATCTAAATCAAGTTATCAAGTTTCCTTCTGCCCCGTCATCTTCTGTTTCTTCATTCTCCTTCAGTGTACACTAAGTCCTCTATTTTATACTGCCGGTTTGGACATGAGAAGCGGCTCGCCGGATTTGAGCCACCAAAAAGGGGTTAGCCAGCATTTGGCCCAAGCTGCCGATGGCAGGCACAGCGTCCTCCCATCAGATTTTGGTCGGACGAATGATGGCCAGCGAGGGGGTGTGATGATCTTTTCTTCACCAACAGATTTTGATGGTTTCTTTTCATATAGAATTTTGATCTTATGTAAGAAATGGTTGTATTCTTAATCAAAAGAGTCTATCTAGAAAAGACTATAGTAGTGTAACACCCTATTTTTCGGTCCAAGGGTAGACTAAAATACGATGTTATAATTTAAAAAACTATTCATTTGACTACAATGTGTAAACTTTATAGAAGCATATCTCAACCCTTAAAGAGGTTTCAAACAAGCACCTTACTGGATTTTCATTACATGCTAGTCATATTACTATTGGAAGGTCCTTAAATCAAGGGAACTCTTAGCATAAGCAATCCAAGTCACATGAGAAGTAGCACTTCCCTGCGAATTGAAAAAGTGACTTTAGATAATGCAAATGATCACTCCAACTTACACGACGACAACATTCCTAATAAAGTTAAGAGGTTGAGTTTGAAAGGATGATCTAGTTCTTATACTTGGTTACAACTTTGGAGTTAGATATAATTATTCTTTAATGATGCTGAACTTAACTTGTGTAATATATAGCTCATGGTTACCTGGTTTACATACCCACGAATAGAAATTAAACACAGAGACACAAAGGCATCATACCCTACACCGGGTCTTTACATGAGCTCTTTCACACGGTATCAATCGTAAGCTCCTCCGACCTACTATACTCTAATGCACATACAACTACTACCAAATAAGTTTAGTGTACCTGATATGCTTCCCATCATGTTTTTGAATTTTGAGGCTTACACACCTTATAGACAATTGTTAGAGTGCCCTATAGTTAATACCATGCACAACGATAATAATAATAATAATATAATACTAAGGCACACAATCACCCTTAGCACATCTACATTCATCATAAAAAGGTCTAGGGCACTAGCCCAAATCACAATACAACATGTAGTCCCATAGTTCCCAATAATACTTAAATCTCAAATACATAATAAAATTCCCAAAATACATAGACTCGACACACAACAAGGTCATACACATCAATGAACAGTATCATCACCCTCCATGAGTTTCTCAATCTATCCACTACACCGGCTACAGACATGGATACCCACCTATATAGATATAGGAAATCCATAAGTAATCAAACAAATTTGATTACCAGTCCAAAAGTAATCACTCATAAATAATACTGGCAAATAGGTATCTCAACACCTACAAAAAATCATAAAACTTTAAAATTTATCACAAGGTGGTAAGCGGAGACTGACACGGTGAATATCATACAAAAAATGCTAGAGCAAACTCGATGGCTTGATACTTAAATATATACATACTTGTGTTTATGCCATTACATCCTTTATATATCACCCGCCACGGTATTCCAGTAGCTAACCACCACAATTTCAAAAATGCACTAAATTTGCAGTACCCTACTTACATTGCACTATTTTATGGTGTAAAGAAGTATTAGTGCAATTCATACAACTTGTACAACTCGCTCTCTTATTCGTGAAATTCGTAAAATAACATGTACTTATATAATAGACTTAGGAAGGGGGCTATATAATAAAATTTTGGATCTTTAATTTGAAAACCAACAAGTGATCTAATCCTTGTAGTTTATTAAACTACAAGAAACTCAGCTAAAGGGCCCGACATTGGATGGATTCAATAAAACATTATCAACAACATCCTACTTCTAAAGCACGACTAAATTCAACACTCAATGAACCAGCAGTGGTGATGCAAAAGAGTCTTATGGACCTGGATGAGTTAAGTTCCTCATCCTACCTTGCCGAGCTCACTCCGTGCAACCTACCAAGGAGATAAACCCGAATTAACCTCAGATCACATCGGCATGCAAAACAAGGCAAGGCCCTCAACCTATACACGACACAAAAAAATATAAATAACTTACTTATTTACTTGAAGTGTTAATCCACATTAGGTAACCTTAATTAGGATTTAGGTTACATGTATACTTAGTGAAAGTCTCATATTTAGAATTTTTTTCAAATAGGCTTAATCAAATGATTTTTTTGAAAAGGTCAAATTGTGTCTAAATGGGCTGAAATTTGGACTAGTAGGGCTTTGACACTCTAGGAATTTGGTACAAAAAATTACGAAGTCCTTGCCCAAGGGCCAACATGGTAAAAAAGCCCATTAAGGTGAGGCTTTGGTGCTAGGAAAAGTATTCTTGGGCCATGTACCAATTTTCCTAAGCCTTGTTCAAAAGCTTGGACATTCCAAATGGGTCTAGGTAAAATGGGCTTGAATCTTATAACATTTCAAATCCAAAATCAAAAGATTTGGGTCTAAGTGGACTCGGGAATGGAAGATGTTTGTTAGACCATTTTTGGGGCTGGTTGGACCTAATGGGCTTGGAAAAATCATTATGCAAGCTCTATTGAGCCTATGGCTCTCACATTTTTAGGAGATGTTACTGGGACACATCCTAAGGTCTTGGTGAAAATTCATGCAATGTCACTACCAAATGGCTAGGGTAAGGGATTTGTAACCGAGGGCTCGGGAACTAAGGTTTCACCGTACATTCCTATACACTGCACAAAATCCAATTAACTAACTACATCAATGATTTTTAAATGTTACCAAATTTTACATGTTTCATGCACACCCATAGTGAGTCTAACCATAATTTTTACAGATTTTATTAACACTTTTTAATAGGCTAACCATGGAGCATAATCCCAGAACATGGCATAACACTTCAACAAAATAGCAAACACCCAACATGTTTCATGCTTTGTTCATGCCCTTAATGAAGTCATTTTAGAATGGTATTTCATGCAAATTATAGCATTTAAATACATCCTTATTGTAACACCCCAAATCCGGTCCACAATCGTGAACTGAACCGGCATGTTACAGGCCCTGATTAGGTCGGCTAACCCGAACCTAACTCATGCGGATCCAATCTCGGCGTCTTAAGATGAAGATACAACTCGCAATGCATTGATAAATATACAACCCTAACGTGGTACTACATGTGTAACACCCCAAATCCGGTTCACACTCGTGAACCAAACCGGCATGTTACAGGTCCCGGTTAGGTCGGCTAACCCGAACCTAACTCGTGCGGATCCAATCTCGGCGTCTTAAGATGAAGATACAACTCGTAATGCATGGATGAATACACAAACCTAACATGGTACTACATGAACGACATGCAAGTCAGAGTACACACCAA
>JAURVB010010779.1:0-37559 GCA_033002965.1 Piper betle
GTACCACTTTCAAATTAATATTTCTGTCCAAAGACTAAATATTAATGTTGTGCTAGGTATCTGCTAATGGGATTAACTATTATTTGAATTATTAATCTTATTATGGGCATGTTGTTTTCTTCTATGGATTCAGTTAATCAATCTGCTTATATGATTTCTGTCAACATCAATTCAGTTCTTATGCTTAAAGATAATTTTAAGGATTGGAAAGAGAACGTGATAATCGTTCTCGGCTGCATGGATCTTGACCTTGCATTAAGGACTGAACCACCTTCTTCTCTTACGGACAAAAGTTCCATTGAGGAAAAACGGGACATTGAGAAGGGGAACCTTCAAATCGTACGAGTCTTATGATCATGAAGCGTGGGATTCCAGAAAGCTCCAGGTTAGGCACAGATCACAATTTAAATTACAGCCACCTATTCTATGGTAGAGAAATGAAAAATTTATAAAAGTGCCAGCTGAGTATTTAGTTGAATTACCTCAATGCACTCAAATGAAGTGTCAAAAGTTTCTGAAATTGATCCTGACAAAATAAGATTGGTACCACATCAAGTTATACAAGTAAAATGTGATGTCGTTGATGAAAACAAAAGATAGGCCGAAGTTTAAAAGATAAGCTATACAATTACTCAAGCACAGATTCCTCTATAAATATTACTCCAAATATAGGGTTAGAATGTATCCCTTGTGCTACAAAAGCTCTGGGTGTGACCATTTTTCACAATTGCATTTGCAATAGCAAGCAGCAGCCATGTTAGGTTTTTAGTTAGCAATTCATTGCCAGCATTCACAAACTCAGCTCGCCCACAATGAGAACGCCTTTTTATCAGAAGCTAACTTGATTTTGATAACAGATTTTTTCTTTCAAGAGACAATGCTCAATTCGTCAGTAAAAGTGGACTTATGAGAAGAATTTGTACCCGTGTTGCCGAAGTGTAATTGCTCTGGTTGTTCCGGCTTTGGATTTACCTGAAAGAATCAGTAAAATATAATAATTTTTCATGATGCAATTCAATGCCAACAACAACAAAAAAGGGTAAAAAGTATTGAATTCTGTTTTCATATAAACAACAAAAAATGTTGTAAGCGACGTACCTTAACATCATTATGTTCAACTGACTTCTTGGAATTTTCTTCCTCTAATTTAGTTTGTTGCGATATATTTTTCTTCAATTTTGAAGCATTAGATTCCCTCCTTCGAGTGGGCTTCGACTGTTCTTCGTGACTAAACATTTTCTCAAATTTCTGCACTTTTCCATTGTCTCTTTTTCCAACCACTTCTTCTTTGATAACTGGTGCATCCTGCTGGGCATTGTCGCGTTTCACTGATTTTGAACAGGACGGTTGACATCACGAGAAGATCAGTTGAAGGATTTGCGACGTCAAATGAGCTGCATTTGTAGCAACACTTAGTAATGAGGCTATATGCATATACCTGAATCAATGACATTATCGTGGTTCACGTTGTGTTGAGTATCATGGTCATTAGGGAACGAGTTTTGCCCACCGGCTAAAAAGGTTGGAGAAAAACCGATAAGTGGTATTTCGCAATCGTTCAAAAAGATAACAAAGTATAACACGAAACAGACCCAACCAGTTTCATCATCTTTGCTTCGAAAGGCATAGAGTGTATCTGCACCAGATTTAGAAGGCATTTTCTCTTTGTTGCCATTTTGGTCTTCAAATGAATCACGTCCAATGTCATCGGGTTTGTCATTAACCAAAACTTTTGCTAGAGTATTTTCATCTACCGAAGATAATTGGTCTTTTTTCACAATCCCCATGTCAGATCCGCTTGGAAGGTCCTTTTTCTTGTCCTCAAGATTGGAATCTTTGCGGTTTCCTCCCTTAAAAGCTGAGGTCAATGGCATTCCTTTGGTGACCCATTTATATAGAGAGAAATGGCTGCTATCCTTGGAATTTCCCGGGCTATTCAAACGTTGGCTTCCTCCAACACCATGCTTGCTTCTGTTTGGGCTGATGCTACCGGGTGGAGCGCTTGCTAAATTGTCTCTCCTCCGGCCTAGTCTTGAAAGTCTAGAGGTATTCCAATTCACAAAAGGTAACAACCGTCAATAAAACAAAACACTTCAATCAAGCACATACAAGTAAAGCCAGATTATCCATGAATGTAGAACAAAAGGAACGGCATAAATGTCAATAATATAACCACATACATAAACTGATAAGAAATGCACAAGTTTGACGATTATTAATGCACACATGATAGTCATGTTTGATTCTAATTGAAGTTAAAGAGGATCCTCTAACCCGAGTTGCCGTAGAAGTTTTGGCTTTGCAACTGATGGCTCATGTGTACTGGGTATTGCGGGGTGAACAGAACTTGGAACAGGAGATACTGGTATTGATGCTGAGCAATGGCCGGTAATATCTGAATACCTTCTCCTGGAAGCCAAAGGATCATCAACCTTGAAAATGTCATCGTAGAAATCTTTGGCCAAGAGCCTCCTACTGGGGCTTTGCTCCCCAAACACAGACCTCTGGCCGAGGCCCGCCCATGGTTCGCTATGAGCCGATGGCAGTTCCTCCTTTTTCCTGCTCAAGTTCTCGGTCTCTCGGTAGCTGTGCCCAACTTCTTCCGTGTAACATCTCGGAGGTCCACCAAAGACATCACTGAAATCAACTTCTGAATGTCGGAAGGGAAACTTGGGAGAAGAGTACGAGCAGGGACCTCCCACTGTTCTTTGTGCATCATAGCCTAGAAGCACCCCTTCTCTGTAAGTCGGATTCTCCATTTGCAATACGTCCAAGAAAGATCGCGGGAACTTTCACAGCTTCTTCACATAGCAAAACAAACATATGATAAGGCTGTAATTCTTGCATGAGCCACGAACATTAACAAAACAAAATACGGCTATATCTATATATTCAAGACAAAACTTGAAAAAACGGCGGGGAATAACAAACTTGCCAACAACCTCAACCACTACTTCCACCCGTCAAGACACCAAAACCCCATCGTTCACCAACCCAACGACGACCCACATCATATCTTGCATATTCTAACCAGAAAACTAAGCAACAATCCTGACAAGAAGCAACAACATGAGCTCTGTCAGAGGCAGCAAAGAAGTGTTTTGCAAGTAACCAACTATAGGAGAGGAGTTGCATTAAAGAAGACGAAACAAGTGAAGACAAATGCTTTTGTGGCCAGAGCAGGAAGGAAAAGGACCGGTAAATCAATGGGGTAAGGCCATGGGGCCGGCGATAGGGACTAGGATGAACTTGAGCCACTGGTAGGATTTGGTAAGGAGACAAAAAGCAGTTGTTTATGTACTTGTCTCTTTGGAGACAATCTGATAAAAGACAAGCTCATCTTATCTTCTTTCTCTTGTTCTCTTCTTCGTGCTCACTGCTATAGCTTTGAGTCTAGAATGCGCCCGTAGTTAGGGTTTGGAGGTTGTTCCTAGTCATCCCACATCGAGCATGGATAGTCGGTGCTATTCAGGTGGTGAAACAACTTACCATATACTAATCGTATTATAGTTGCAGGTAGTCGAATCATGGTGCACATAGTTGTCGAGCCAAGTGTCGTGAGACAGCGAGTATCGGCACATGTAGCGGGATATAGTGTACCGAGCATGTGGCGGTGGTCGAGTTCAAGAAACCTCAAGATGGTGATGGTTCGTGATATGGAGCGATAGTCAGGTGCTAGTGATCGAGCACCAGGGCTAGGTGTCATGAGCAGGTCAGTGTTTATGTCGGCAGAGTGTGGTTGGGTGCAATTGAGCATACCGAGCAGAAGACCGATTAGGCTACCAAGTAGCACAGGCGTGCCAAGCAGCTTGCCGATCAAAATAGTGGCATGCTGGAGTCACAGTGCAGGCTTGTAGCGATATGCAGATACCGGTGTTTGGAGCGGTATTTAGTTCCTGACGGTAGCGATGTCCAGCAGTGATATGGTGCCGACGTTTGCAGCGGCACTGGGTGTCGACGTGTGTTGTGGCACTGGATGCTGGAGTTTGCAGCAGTAGCTGGATGCCGGTCTTAGAGCCGGAAACTGCCGGAAGCGTCAAAGAGGTTGATCTTGTGACTGAGCGTTTGCTAGGGTCGAGCCAGTAGGTGAGATGGTTGAACTAGCGGTGCAGCCAATGGTTTGGAGGAAGCTTCGTGGAAAGTGGACAGGAACATATCTGGAGAGGATCTGGATATCCTGATATCCCAGACATGAGCAATGTTGCAACAAACTCAAGTTGGAGATAAGCCTAAGCTGTGGGGAATATCCTAGATGTGATCAGGTCTAAGGATAAGGACGTGGTGAATCTTAAGTGATCTTTTGGAGATAAAGATTATGAGGAAGATTTGAGTTTATCCGGAGTTGGTGAATACAAGTTAGGGTTTTCTATATAAGGGACGACTTTTTGTATGGGAAAGAAAAAGGACATCTGGTAGAGGAGAGAACTGCTGGAATGAGTTGTGTTGAGGTTTCCGTGGAGAGAAGCATACCAAGATCAAGGTAGGGAGACAGTGAAGGGCTGTAGTGGATCCTTAGAGTAGGATTGGTCTTCACGTGCGGGCTGCTGGGTCAGTCAAGTCGAGCGGGATCGAGGTATTACACAATTTACGTTCTTGTCAACCCCTTTTGCATATACTAGTTGAGGAAATCACATGTAACTAGTTGATCCAAGGGGGACGACTGGAGGGTGAGGACCGAGTGAGGGTGTTCTCATGGTCTCTCAAGCGAGGTTGAGAGATTCGACGTGGGGTTTGTGGACATGGGAGGGATTACTTGTATCCTTTGTTTATGATTTAAGTAAAGGTTGGGATAGAATTCCTGTAATTGAGTTGTTGTCAGCGTCAATATTTGGCATTGGGCGTCAATCCAAGGATTCCAGGATTGGGAGCTGTACCATGAACGGGTAGTTGTACTTGCGCTGGTAGTGGGTAGCCGGTGGGCTGGGACGTTGAGCGACAGGACTTGGCGAGCGCGTAGCGCTGTGGTGTGTTGTTTGGTAATCAGTACCTGGTACGAGGCATTGCTGTTTGGGTAGTCGGCAGGGTGTGGTGTGTCGGGCGTATTGGCGGGTAGCGGTATCGACAATGGGATTGGTTTCCGTCTCTCGCAGCTATTGTCGAGAGGAGCGCGATTTATGGAAGGCTAGTATTCCCATGAGGAGAATACGTCGCAAAGACGCTAATAAATAGGCAAAAAAATCTACTTTGAATTAAGTCTGTGACACTTACCATCCGGCGATGACGAGCAGATTGCCGCCGGTGGCAACCGTCGGTATGTAAAGGGTCAAGGAGATGGTCATAATTTTCGTAAGCGGGCAAATGGATCCCATTTTATATGTTAAACCAAAAGCTTAAGAGGTAGATTTTGGAGACTTGAATTAATTAGTTTTAAGAGCAGTGATAATCAGCTATTAAATCTTAGAGTTTTAGAGGCTGAAAACCTGATAATATTTCAACATCTATTAAAACACATCTTAATGTTTATAGTCTTACAACAAATAAAGACAGTAAGACCTTATAAACAATTATAATTTCTAGCTTTAATATTAATGATAACAAATTAATTTTTTTAAATCCAACTCAAGCACTAGTTCGGATTGGATCGACTCTAAAAATGAGTCAAGCTGAGGCTGTTGAGCTGACTTTGAAGTCGATAAGAGCTCAATAGTTATTTTTATTAATGTGGATAATTAATTTCATGATAGATTTGCCATTGGAGAATAAAATAGTCTAAACTATGTTGGAAAAAATATAAGAATTAATACTTAGTAACGATAAATGTAATTAATTAATACTACGATTATGGCACCCCAAATCCCAATACTTAAAAAAATAATCAATTTATCAATATTGCCACAACCATTTTCTTGTCAAATGTTATTGTTTTTACTTCTTGAACCATGTGTTTTTATGCTTGTTTTACTTGTACTTGGTTCATTTATTGATACATTCAATCTTGTACAAGCTTTTTTTAAAAAAAGCCAATTTTATGCTTTCAGTGACTTTTTAAAAATAATTATTAAATACTTCAATTAAGCAAAAAGAAAAAAAAGAAGAAGGAAATGCCACCTTAAAGGGACATGAAAAATAAAAAAGAGATAAGAATTCAATTAATCTACATAGAAAGGAGCCATAAAATAAACCAAAAAACAATCAATTTCGACCAATAGGAAGCCGCCAGGGCGACGGGAACGTGGATCACACGTAGCACCAAACAGCGCCCCCAACCACCGCGTGCTACGCTCCCTCTCCCATTTACGAGTAGACCAATCCTGACCGTCCGCTGCCCTTCCGCAATCCAAATCCATCCGTCGGATCGTTCGCTGGACGTCCCCTACCAAACCCTCCCCCTCCAATCCGACCTGGCCTCCACCTCACTCCCCCATACCTTCGCCTTCCCTCCTCCTCCTCCTCCTCACCCTCCGCCCCACACATCCCCCCAATCTTTGTCTCTCTCTCTCCGTTGGCAAGTTTTTTTAAAAAAACAGGTGCGCCTTCTTTCGCTCTCCGTTTCCCTCCTTTTTCTTGAGCTCTTTTGGTGGCCAAAGTTGCTAGCTTTTGGGTTTTCTGGGGAATTGGTTGGTGATGGGGTTTTCTAGCTTTTGGTCGGAGTTTGTTGGGTGTGGTGCTCTGGAATTGGGAGTTGTAGGCTCTTTTATATATTTATGTATATATATACACCAGGCTAAGGCTTTTTCTTTTCTTTTCATGAGTAAAGATTGGAGCTTTTTGGTGTTTTGGGGTGTTTGGTTGGTGATGGGGTTGGATGGGGTGTCAGCTTGGAGAGTGTGGCGTGGTGGAATTGGGGATGTAGGCTCTTTTGATTTGTTTTCTCCCTGTTGAGCGTTTTTCCTTTTCATGGGTAAAGGATTGGAGCTTTTTGGTGTTTTGAGGTGATTGGTTGGTGATGGGATTGGATGGGTTTCAGCTACAATTATTTTTTTATTTTTTTTGGCAAGGTGTTGTGTTGTGGAATTGGATTTGTAGGCTTGTTTTTTTCTCCATTTTGAGTTTATTTTCGTGTGTAAAGATTGGAGCTTTTGGTGTTTTAATTCTGTGGTTGGATGGGGTTTCAGCTACAATTGGAGGTTGTAGGGTGTGGTGTGGTGGAATTGGGTCTTGGGCTCTTTTTTGTTTGTTGTTTGGGTGGTTGGGAGTTTTGGACGAGAGGATTGATCGCACTTTGGATGAAGTTGGTTTGCTGTGATCTAGACATCTGTTGTATTGATTATGGTGACTTGGTTGATCCCTGTGTTTCTGGGTGTTGTGTCTTCACTTTGAGCTCGCTTTGCTCTTTCAATGCTTGCATTTAGCTGGTGCCCGTTGCTATAATATTTACGCCTTACTATTATTTGGCTGGTAAATGGAGTCCTGATGTGGTTTATCTTTCTAATTTACAACGTGCAATATTTTAGGCTTTTGGTTCTCTCTCTAGAGATCGCCCTCTTGTTGATGGAACGTTTGATAGTTTGTAGGCTCTTGTACTCTAAAATTTGGTTGATTGTACAATCTTTCTCGTTCATTGAGTCTGCCGTCCTGTTGACTGGTTTCGAGTTGGGCTGTCAATGGAAGTAGTTTCTGGTGCTTAAATCTGAAGACTTTCTTCCACTGTGTAGCTTCTGTAATTTCCTTTTGTATTTCTTATGGAGTCCGGAATCTCTGGATATTGCTTTATGTATGGGCATATATTGCGGTTACTGGTTCATTTTCCTTGTATTTTTTTATCCTAAGTAGGTCTCTTTTAGTCTTCATATAAGCTGTATGGGATCTAAAGATGATAGTACGCCTGGCAAGACTAGCAAACAGACCACGCCAGCTCAGGTCCTTTTCTCTCTCTAATATCATTTACGCAAATGAATTGCCCATACCCTTGTACGCAATTATTCATTACTTCACACTCACGCACACAAATGTATGTAATGCATGTAAACGTAAATGCTTGGAGATTTTTGCTTCTTTATTTTTCCTTCATTATGAGAGCAAACATATTCTCCACCCTTTTAGTGTTGATTAAGTTTTTTCGGTTTTGTAGGAAGCATCCACCACTCCTTCATATCCTGAGTGGCCGCCTATACCGGTTTGTCATGAAGATCTCTGTTGTTCTTCATAAGAGTTTTCAATTATGTATTATCCATACTTGCAGATAGTACAATGGAATGGGTTTGTTATTTTTGTGAGATCATTTATTTGGAACAAGTATATCACATAATTGTTTGATATTCTTCCTGTTGCTTATGAGGTACGGGGAGTACATGAAATAAAGTATCCTGGTTTTAAATTGGTCAATTGATTCCATTGTTTTATATCCTCTTGACTTCTTGTCATAAGCTTTGGTTTAAAATTTTCTTTTTAATTATTTTAAAATGTGATAGTTATAGTTGGGAGCAAGAGGGTGATGATGATGATAGTTATAGTTATGACATCGGTTTTATAGATATTTGAAATGTTACAGAAAGTGTACTAATAGACCTTCAATAGGCATATTATGGTCCTGGAGCTGCTCCATCGCCAGCCTTTTATCCTCCCACCGTTTCTTCACCAACACCACATCCCTACATGTGGCCAGGCCAGGTTAGCAGTCTTAAGAGGCTTATCTTACAATTGTGTAACGCTAATGGTGCCTTCTGTGAAAGGATATTAGACTGATTTGTTTATTTCTGCCCATTTCAGCATTTAATGCCACCATATGGCACGCCTCTTCCATATGCTCCCATCTACCCTCATGGAGGTCTTTATGCCCATCCATCCATGGCTGCAGTTAGTGAACCTAATTTCATCTCACCTTAACTTTGTTTAAGGCAAGTTCAAATCATGATTATGTGGACTCTCAATGCAGGTTCAAGGTACTGCATTACCGGGTAAAGAAAACGAGGGAAAGTCAAATGGCAAAGAGCGGGGTTCTGCAAAGAAATCGGAGGGGCATTCAGGACTAGCAAGTGGAAAATCTGGGGAAGGTGGAAAAGCAATATCTGGATCCACTAGCGATGGTGCCTCACAAAGGTGGCATTTCTCTGATGCAAAACAATATCGGATTATTTAAATATTTTTTTATTCCATTGTGTATTACTCATAAAATTCTTACTGAATCATTTCTGACATAATTAGTGGTGATAGTGGAAGCGAAGGCTCATCGGTTGCTAGTGATGAGAATGGTAACCAACAGGTATCATGTTTTGTTATATGTAATATATGCAAGTATGAACTGGTTGAATTTACATAAGTATATATAGATAAGCATTTTTGCATTGATATAGACATAGAAGATGTGGAAAATATTGATAATGATTGATAAGTGCAGGTTTTGAATTCTTTGTGTTAAATGACTTCTTATTTTGTGCTCCTTCTTTGTCCAGGATACGGCAAACAAAAAGAAAAGTTTTGATCAGATGCTTGCTGATGGTATTCGTCATAAATGAAATGCCTAATAATGTGAAGGTATGAAATTAGTTTATTCTTAAATTGCTTGATGACTGTGTCAGGGGCAAATGCTCAATATGCTGGCGGAGCTGGTGATTCATCTTTTGCATCAAGACCAGCTAAACTCCCAGTTTCAGCGCCCGGCAAGGTTGCTGCACCTGCTACAAATTTGAACATTGGAATGGATCTATGGAGTCCACCCCCTGCTGCTGGAGTACCCATGAAGGGAAGGCCAACAACTGTCTCACAAGGACCTGATCAAATGTGGATTAGTGTGAGTAACATGAATTTTTTTGCCCATTTGGTGGATTATATCTTACCTATTAGAAGAAGCATCTATTATCCTTTTCTTTCATCAAAGGATTCTTAGGGCACAATAGATTATGTAGACATCTAATTTGCCAAAATGGAAAATGGTACCACTGATGAATTGGTATTCACAGGATGAGCGTGAACTGAAAAGACAAAGGAGAAAACAGTCAAATCGTGAATCTGCTAGGAGGTCACGATTAAGGAAGCAGGTATCTCTATATAATTGAATAAAATTTTCTGTTTCAGAGTTCTCATAATGTGCTTTATGGTCGTTCTAGTATTGATAATTCTATTGATACTTGACTGTTTTTTGGTGGACACATTTTTTGTTACTTGCTTAAGACCTTTTTGCACATAGGTCAACAGTCTTAACAGTCTACTTTTCACTTGTTCATGTTATGAACATTTTCTCCTGTGCAATGTCTTTCCTTTATAGTATCCTTCATATTGTCAAGAAGTCATTCAAGCTTTCTTCGAATGAAGGGTGTGGTGCCTTGTAGTTCCACGCTTTTCAAGAACAAACTTATAAAAAAGTCTTTTAAGTGGGATTATGTCTTTGTTTGAAGGGTTTTTTTGCCCTTGTCACAGTCACGTTGTCTTTCTTTTCTTTTCTTTTCTTTCCTTTTTTCCCCTATTCTGTTCTTTTTCTTTTCTTTTATTTTATTTTATTTTTTTTGGGTTTTTTCCTTGCCAATTTAATTTCTGTAACATTCTGTGAAGGTAATATACTTGATTTTCTTTAAGAATTTGAAAGGTCATAAAACTAAGTTTGAACTCCGATTTTAATAGTTAGATTAATTAAAGTGGAAATTTATAAGTTGGAAAATATGTTTTCTTTGTACACACCTCGTAATGGCTTATGTGTAATGTACAATAATGAGCTAATGACTTTAGTGAACAGAAGTGAGATCATGGAGGATTGGAGCGAGATTCAGAAAAAGAGGGTTTGTGAATTTTGGAGTCTTTGGATTTGTGCTTCTCTTCAACTTGTTAAAATCTAAGATTGATAATTGCAAATTTCAGGATGGAAAACTTAGACCTCCTAGTTCAGGAAACATTTTAGAATTTTTTTTATTTTTACTTTTTTAAGGCTTTTTATTAACAGTTTTATCTTATTTTCTTTAATTTATTTACAATTTATGTAGGAAGTCCTTTATTTTGTTGTTTACATATGTAGTACATCTCTTGAGTCTATAAATTGTTTTGTTATGAAGGACATATATTACTAAGAAAAATAAAATGGATCCACCACCTTTAATGTCTGTTCGGCATCACCCAAGGGTTTTGCTGTCGGTCATTAGATTTGAAGACCTCGTTGGCTACCGATATCACTTTTGGGTTAAATTGAATATGGAAGACCCTCCTCTCTCATAGCATTTTGAATTCTGGTTATAAGGCCGCAACTAAATGACAATTGGTGAAAGAGATAGATTGATTGATCAAGACTAAACAGGCATGCCACATTTCTTCAAGTTGACAGCCAACCCCCTGGAGGCTTTAAACTGGGTACCCTGTAGGGCATTTCTACTCTTTGCACCTCATAACAATGCTATGTTTACAATAATAGGCTTATGGTGTGTATCGGCAGCAGCATAATTTTACTTTTAAAAGTAAGATGGGTAATTTGGCTATCATATTTTAATTTTTTAAACTTTTTGATTTTGCTTAGGCCGAGTTTGAAGAATTAGCTGCCAAAGCAGATGCATTGACCAATGAAAACCAGACTCTGCGGGCTGAGTTGCAACGCCTTGCTGAAAAATGCAAAAATCTTGAGTCTGAAAATGATTCAATTATGGTTAGTGCATGCATATTATCTCTTTTAATTACCATTTACGTTTGAGTAATTGGCCGCTGTATTGTGAAATTCTATTTTCCCCAGCTCGTTTCTTTCATTTTTGTAATTTTGGTATCCTTAATCACTTCAGAAATGATTCGGCCCGCTTGTTGATTTGTGCTTGTTGGTTTGCCGTCCTGTGTTGTCATCCATTTGGGTTAGGAAGAGCCTGTGGCACACATGATGTGCTACTA
Source organism: Piper betle (assembly GCA_033002965.1). NCBI lineage: Eukaryota > Viridiplantae > Streptophyta > Magnoliopsida > Piperales > Piperaceae > Piper > Piper betle. Next base: position 11,737 of record JAURVB010010779.1, read on the forward strand.
TTGAAGGCATCATTTAGGGATAATCTTTAAAGAGCCCGTTAAAAAAAAAAAATCAGATGTGCAAAGTTATGTGTTTGCATTATTATTGGGGAGATTTTCTTGAACGAATCTCCCTCCGGTAGATGTGGCGGTCTGAAGTTTTGCTCTTAGATTTTATCTAGTCATGAAATGTTCCAAGTTACGATGACAGCAGCATGATATTTTGGAAAGCAGGAACAGCTGAAAGAGAGGGGTGTGGATTTGACATCTAAAGATTGACTGGCGGGACGTGGAGGAAGTTTTATTAAATTAAACGGAAAACTTGCAGCAACTGATCCCAGTTTGAATACTGTTTGTAATCTCGTCATTAGGTACTAACTGAAGTCTTGCCCTTGTTTTATTGTGGCATTTCTTTCTTTGGCCTTGTAAAGCTTGTGATGTTTCCATGGAGGAACCGGAGTTGGGTTCTTCCATACATTGTTGTAGAATTATAGAGGAAGAATTAGGGAACGTATGATTTGTGTTCTATATGCTTGCCTTTTGCATGCCAATGCTAACCTTTTTATGACCAGAAAAGGAGAGCTTGGTCGTGTTTATGTGATTTATTGAAGAGCTTATTGCGTTCTTATTATTTTTTATTTTTTGATGCTTCGAGGTTCTTTTTAGCTGTCTGTTACCGTGACTCGCTAGAAAGAAATCACTTATTACGAATTGCAAAAGATGTCAAGTTTCCCTTGTCACGAAGGCATTCTTAGGCGAACCGCTGACTTCCAATCGATTTGAGGACAAGCAGTTAGACATTAGACGTTACCTGGGTACTAAAACTGTTTGGGGTTAAGAATTTATTACTGCAGCAGAAAATAAATTGTTCTGAGGCATATAATCGGATCATTTTGTCTCACTTATACATCCTTTTCCCGCGCTAAATATATACTAATTATTTTTCTTGGTGCCGTTTATATATAAACACTACAAAAATACCAGCCTACCTACAGTTGTCTGACTTTTATCCACTCTTGGGGATTTATACTTGTATACGTCTATAAGATGTTGAAACATATTTTTGGGCATGTTTATGAGATATTAAAAATAGAAAAATAGACATTTTCACCCACATTTTCTACTAGTTTTGTTTTATAATTGATACTTTTATTTTATAGGAACTAATATTTTTCTTCTCCAAGGTGACGGAAAACGTGAGTGATGAACGTAGGCAGCAGGTATAGCATGATTCATCGTCCAACAGCAGTTTAGTATATTAAGTGTAAAGTAACAGATAATCTACTCTCGCCTCTAGATACACAATGCTTCTCTTTCTCGTCCTCACTCTTCCTCTCCTTTTCCTTCTTCTAAAATCTATCCACTCATGCATCTTCCTCCCATGGCAGCTCCACTCCCACTTCAGCCGCCAGGGCCTCCGAGGCCCGCCTCGCCGTCTCATCGTCGGCAACTCCGGCGATATCCGCAATCTCATCGCCGGCGCACAGTCCAAGCCCATGGACTTCAACCACCGCATCCTCAGCCGGGTGATCCCCCACTACCACCGCTGGTCTGCCCAGTACGGCCGCACCTTCGTCTACTGGTTCGGCTCCACGCCGCGGGTCGCCATATCCAGCCCGGACTTGATCAAGGAGGTGCTGGTCAACCACGGCGGCGCCTACGGCCGGAAAAGCCAGAGCCCACTTTCCGGCCAGCTTCTCGGCGGCGGGCTGGTGGCGCTGGCCGGGGAGAAGTGGGCTCGCCACCGTCGGATCGCCAACTCGGCCTTTAGCTCGGAGCGAGTCAAGGTGAGTTTGGAACAACGCAGTAAGTCAACGGTGGTTGGGGGCTTGAAATATCCGACGCCTATATTCAACAAATTAAATAAGTTTACGTACGAGTGAGGTCAGATATGTTTATTGCTTGACAGAAAGAATTTTGGATAACATGAAATGAAAATGTTTGAGGTGCAAAAACCTATATATAGTTCATTAGATAATAATCTAAAAGCCCAAGATGAAATAGTGACTTCTTAACTATCGGAAATCATATGATTTCTTTAGCTAATTGCAAAGATGTTTAGATTAATTGTTCTCCCATAAATTAGAGGATTTTTTTTTGCTTTGAAGATGTCAGAATTTATAACACAACTTAGATATCAGAATTTAATAAAATAACTGTAAATGGATGCGTTCGTAGGATTGGGTACCAGTGGCAGTAGGGTGCACAGAAAAGATGTTGCAAGCTTGGGGGAAAAATGGAGGGGCCGGAGCCATTCGAGATGGACGTACACGGCGAGCTCCACGCCCTCACCGCCGATATCATTTCCCGGACGGCCTTCGGCAGCTGCTACGACGACAGCCGGCGAGTTTTCCGACTCCAAGAGCAGCAAATGAGCCTCGTCTCTCAGGCCCTCCGCTCAGTCTACATCCCCGGCTTCAGGTACCCAGTTTTCACTCAGGTCGAGACCTTATGTATTTAATATGGTTGGCGCCAAAAAAACGTAAAATTATATGAAAATTTTAAATGATTCACCTTATATATTTAATATATTTTATGAAAAATAAAATTATACACTTGTTTTGTGTTCAAATTAATTATATTTATCTATGAAGTAATTTTACTTAAGATTGTAAATCCCAAATTTGTATATGGAATTAAAATAGCTACTCAAATAGAGCTTGATAGAGAAAATTCTTCGTCATTTAAAATTTTGCGTGCAATTGAATTGCCCTGCATTATGTGATAATAGTAAAGGTGATTGAATCTTTTAGGCGAGAAATACTTATCCAATTGCCAATTGTTTATATTCTCACTTGGGTGCTGCCTCTTTTATTGATCGCCACTTGTTTACAGATTCTTGCCTACTAAGAAGAACATGAGGAGGAGGAGATTGGAGAAGGAGATCAACGGCCTACTGAGGAAGCTGATAGAAATCAATTGGGATGAAAGTGATAGCTCCGGGAACTTGCTGGGGCAGATGATATCCGCAAACAAGAATCAGAGAGAAGACGATCGGATTAGCATGGAGGAGATCGTCGGAGAATGCAAAACGTTCTACTTCGCCGGAAAGGAGACGACGGCCAACCTCCTTACATGGGCATTCTTGCTACTGGCCTTGCACCAAGACTGGCAGGACAGAGCTCGCCAAGAAGTGCTCCTTGTCCTTGGCCCTCATGGAACGCTTACCTCCGGTCATCTCAACCAACTAAAACTGGTATGCTAATTTCTTTCCTCGGATAATAAGGATTGAATTTCTTTACTAAGAAAATGTTCACACTATCTATACCAGATGACACAATGTTGAGTGTATATACAAATATTTACATAATATGGCAATGAACCATTTACAAGGTGGGAATGATACTGGATGAAACACTCCGTCTTTACGCACCGGCGGTGATGTTGATGAGGGAGACGTCGAAGGATGTTCAACTGGGGACGTTCAAGCTGCCGGCGGGTACACAGCTCTACCTGGCAATGCTTGCTGTCCACCATGACTGCGAGTTATGGGGCGAGGATGCTGAGGAGTTCAACCCCATGAGGTTTTCTGAGCCGAGGAAGCATTTGGCTGCCTTCTTCCCCTTCGGCCTTGGGCCGAGGATATGTGTCGGCCAGCACTTGGCAGCGGTGGAGGCGAGGATCATCGTCGCCATGGTTCTCCGATGCTTTGCTCTTAAGGTGTCGCCGTCTTATGTTCATGCCCCAATTCAGTTCATCACATTGCAGCCACAGTTTGGCGCCCCTATTTTGTTTGAGAAGATTTAAGCTCATTACTCTGTGCTTATATTTGAATTAGGTGGATGATTTAGAAGAATCTCAGACCTACCTGGTAAAAGTTGTATAGTTAACTGGAAGAATTGAGAATAATTAAGATTAATTAATCTCACTTTTAATTAATATTTGAGTGGTGACTTACAAATTTCGGTTCCCAGTCTGCCTTGGGTGATTAGATGGAACATCGAGAATAAATTCTTTATTAAACTGACGACAACTATCTCAAAAGAAGATAAACAATTGACACCTGATTCAAGATTAAGATGAGTTATATACGTCTTATTTCTCTTAATAATGCTCATAGTCAAAAAATCATAAACATACTAAATTATCTACCGATGAGCGATCTGAGACCTATCACAAAATAAGATCAACAACAGCTATCAGTCGCATGGAGGTTGATTAACACTAGACATCAGCAGCATAGAAATTGAATTAGCTAGCTCTTCCACGTCTAATTTAATATTACAATTCCTTCACATCGAACCTGTACAAGAATATCAGACCAAAAGTAAATTTAGTTTATCCATTTAGAATTTTAAACCATATGATTATTTTTTCAATGAGACAACTCTTGAAAGAGTTCACAAGCTTCAAATAATGGCATAGAAGCTTCGCAAATGAAGTTTGATCACAGGCAGATCAAAATGACTGAACCCTACCAACAAAAATTAATCGGCCATTATCCATAAACATAATATATATCCAGTGCCGTTACTAAACTTTGTGCAGCCCTATTAAATAACTTACCTTTTCCCAACACAAAGAGAATACAACCATTATTTCAAGTACTTAGTTCACCATAACCTCCATCAAGACCCGATTCAGACACAATACCAATACAATACCAATACCAATACCAACGTCAAAAAACTGTTCTTAAAGTTGTTCTTGTTCGTTACTTAATGCTTCAGATATTTCAAGTTTACGTCCACAAACGTAGTTTCTAGGATGGTAAGACCATATATCATTTTAAGGTGGAATGAAATTCCAACCCAGCTAATCACTGTAATCTCCCTGTAAAAATTTGTTCTCCGGGTAGAAAACTGCTACCACTTGATTCCCTCCAAACTTCCTACCGTGCAATCCAGCACGAGCTTTGGCAGCACCATCTGTGTCGTGTATATTCCAGGAAAACCTGTGGAGTATTGGATTGAGAATCGGTCAAAGACCCAAAATGTTTTATATCCTGAATATAGAAACATCCTCAGACATGAGGGCACCCGTGCGAGAGAACATTATCATATTATCATTAACAAGCATATTCAAAGTACAATGAACTACAAACCTTGCCAACGCCAGGAATGGGTTCACCGCTAGGGCTTGGCCGAGGAATTACGACATTCACTAAGGTCCCTGCAGCAAATAGATCGAAATTTCATTTCTTCAATCAACTCTTTACAGATTTTTGACAACCAACAAGTAAATAACTATAAGCATAAAAAACTTCAACAGAGTTTCCAATGCAGGATTGTTCAAAGAAAAACACCAAACATTTGGAGCGTTTGCAAAAGATGTTAATCTGTAAAATAATACTTAATTCATGAATTCAAAAGCACAATTTAAAAAAAAATTTTTATGAAAGAATTCCTAGCACGGGCCCAGCAAAATGGCATAAGAAGCAGGGCAGCCACAGAAAGTCAATGCAAAAACAGCCGACGGAATGGTCAGCCCTGCATCAGGGCCTATGCATACATCATTAGCACTCAAGCTAATAAGCAACATCGAAGCATAGATCTGTACCATACAAAACAATCATATAACAAGCAGGGCAGCCACAAAAATCATTGCAAAAACAGCCAACACAAATGGACACCCCTGCATCAGGTCCTATGCATACGTCATAAGCAGTCAAGCTAATAAGGCAACATCAAAGCCTAGAATGGTACCATACAAAACAGTTATACAAAGTAAAACAAGGCTTGTAAGGTTTCTTTCTATAATACTCACCATATTTTCCACCTTCACTTCTCATATCCTCCACTATATCTTCATATTCTTCATCATCCCTCAATTCATCAGCACTCACAACTTGAGTCAAGCTTACTACTTTTGTAGGTAAAGCTCCTGCCTGCAACACAAGCCTTTGCTGCAAGAATGGGAAAAACAAGTGTAAGAAATTCATATACACCTAAATATGATCTGGTAATAACCGTCTAGGAAAACTTAGATCAGATTGAGATCCAAACAACTCACAAATAAGTTCTTCTGTTGACAAAGAATGCAATTTACAAATGCAAAAGGCTAGATATTACCTGAAAAGCCACTTGCTGTTGAGCCTGAAACAGAACATTCTCTTGTTCTGGCTTAGGCTGGACAGTACCTTGATTTGCACGACGCACGGTAAGAGTTTTATCCCCCATCTTAATCCCATTCAGGGCAGCACAGGCAATGTCAGTAACTGAGAGATCTTGGTAAACACAAAATGCATAGCCTTTGGAATTTCCAGTTTCTCGGTCCTTAACCAGATCAAAACCTCTAAGAGGACCAAAAGACTCGAGCAGCTCTCTTATCTGAGCTTCAGTGAAGTAGTAGGGAAGTCCCCCCACAAATATACGGTCAGGTCCTTCAAGCCCACCAGCAGATCCAGGTGTCAGGCCAACAGCACCCAAATTTAGGTTTGGATTAGGTTGGCTAGGACCAAGTGCAGCTGCAAGAGATGGATTGTAATCACTAGGTCTCCTCACCTTTACTGGTGCTCCCTAAATAATACATTGCATTAAAAATAAAAAAGTCAGAGCCATTTTCATATGCATAATAATAAAAAAAGTAAACAAACAATTATAAAAATGATCTTGGAGTGGGGAACTACGTATAAAACAAACCTCAAAAATAATCCCGTCCAAGGCCATTGCATTACTTGCCTCTTCAACTGACCTCATCTCCACAAATGCGAATTTTTTTCATGATTTATGTAAACATTGACGACAGCATCACCTGCAAGCCACAAACATTCTTATCAGGTTAGATAGGGATTTGGAAAGTAAACATTCTTGTAGAAACTCTATTTTTACAAAACAATTCACCTGGACCAGCAGTGTTTCCGCCTATAGCAGCCATAACCTGACTGAAAAAAATAGCAACAGTCTGCACAAAAAGAAAACACATTAATTATCATCTATAAAGTTCTAAAACATTAAGCAACATCACAATTTTTAAAACACGAAATTGTGAACCTGCTCATTGGCTGTAGGAGAAAGCCCACCAACATACACTCGTCGTGCATGCCGAGTAGCCTATTGAAATAAAAGAATTAGTTCAGATTTGTCACTTCTTTAAAAAACCATATTTAAAAAACAAAGAAAGTGATTAAAGACTACGCTCAAATAGAAATCCAGATACCTGTTGGGTCATTGCTTGAACGGGCATTACAGGAATGGCACCAAACTGTCCAGCTGCCATTGGAAACATATTTGGGAACATCCCAGGAATGGCTGGTGCCGCCCCAGTTATTTGACCTGCAAAAGACTAATTAATAACATCTAGCCAGAGGAAAAGCTTTACTAGCATGTAATTTGCAACCCTACACCCATAGGTTTTGACTTCATGTCGCCAACAACAATGATCGCACCTTAGTGTCAGTACAAGGGTATGATCTAGTAGATAAAAGGCATATATTATTCTAGAAAATATCAGTAAGACTACCAAAGAAGGCAATAGATGGCAGTTGCAGACGAACAAGATCCATCAGTGCAATGACTCCTCGAACATAAAAGCTACAGTCGGCTCACGCCCATTAGCAGCATAGTGGGACAAGATGCCCAAAATTGCCTTCTTACAACGACATAAAGACAAAGAAACAAACAAACAAACAGACAAGAAACAACAAAAACGGCTTTCAGTTACGGAATTATACACCAAAAAGATGAAAGGTATAATGCCAGCAGGACATTATAGTATATTATCGCCAAACTACATCTTACCCTTGGAATACCATCCGTTCTGACAGAAACTTTGCTAGACAAGTTGTGTGACATGAAATATATGACTAAAGAATGAAAGAGTGTTAAAAAAAAAAGGTTACCAGTAGCAGTTGCTCCTGGCATCAATGCAGCCGCTGGAGGAGCCATATCAAAACCACTTATTCTTTTGCTGCAATAGACAAACCAAACAAAATTACATGCAAAGACCAAAACATATATAAATCTGCAGAAGTAGTATCAAGAGTAGATTTAAGAAAGAGATACGCATTTGAAGAATCTCTACCCGTGGGTTAGCTAATAGAAGTAACATATACTTGAAACTGCAAGCATAGACAAAAGACAAACAGGAAACAAACATAAAACAAAAAACTGTAAGTACTGTTGTGAATAGAGTAATGATATGCAATTATGCACACGGCAGATATAGAAGGAATGATGAGTAATCAACTACTTCTATACAAGCTCGCACACAGCAGATACAAAAGGAATAATGAGTAACCAATTACTTCTACACAAGCTACCCCACAATCCTATAATAAAGTACCCAATCGTCTAACAGAAGATGAGATCTCCATGGAAACACAGTAAGGAAACAGTAAAGTACATAAACAAAAAAATACACAACAAAACTCTATAACAAAATGAGCATTTTCTGTGCAAAAATAATGTCCACACTGTTTAATGTCATGTCCTACAGACAAAAAAATAACCTTGAAGGATAAATACATATATAGTGTTCAAATTAGATTTATGTGGATAAACGTCCATAAAAACCAATCGCTCCTAACAAATGCTTCAGCTGTTGTTTTTCCAAAAACTAAACGATCATTACAAAACAAAAAAGTTCCAAAGAATGAGCTATTAATGCAATGAAATCAGTAAGTGCAGATTTAAGAACAAAGACAACAAAATGCGTAGATTCTTTCATATTATGATGCTTTCATGCAAATAGCATTCCACTAAAAAACAAAAAATAAAAAATAAATTGCTTTTTTGGTGATTTACCTTTTTGATCCAGAGCGCGAACGGGATTTGGACCTATGCTTTGAACGAGATCGGGACCTGTGTCTGTGTCGCCCTTCCCGGTCTCTATCATTATCCGAGTCCCTGTGCCTGAAAGTCAAAAAGTAAAAAAATGTAAATTGAAACACAGAAATTGCTTCCATAAAAATCAAATGAAATCATTATATATTACAGACATGATATAACACAAGGAAAGGCTAGAAGCCAATTTACACCCACAAAAAAAAATGTTAACTCACTTTGAAATAAATAATGTGCATTATAGCAGATACTCAACCCATGACATCTTAAAAACGCCCACCATTAATATGGAAAAGGTTTAAGCTAGTAGGTAAATATTAATATATTTTGTTCTCTTATTATCATTTTAAGAAAAACTAGTAAGAACCAACTTTACAAGTCTGAAGTTTCTACACAACCATGTTTCTTTATGTCAAAAAATTGTTTATCATTGAAAAAATAAAGCCACGGAACGTCAACTAAAGCTACCCATTTGGACAAGCTAACAAACATTGACAGACAACCGTAGATAAAAAAGATAGATTGTCAAATACAAAAGTGCCAAAAAAATTAAAACAATGAAATTATGTACTGGACCATCCCAGGTCTTTCCATAGAAGGAATCCATTAAAGACTAGTGACATAAAATAGTAGGGAAATCAATAAAAGTGTCCATGGTAAATAAGACAGATAACACGCTAACAACTTAGCTCAACAAGATGTGGGATTAGATGAGTAGCTTGAATTCATTCTTCTTTTTTTTTTGCACAGATTGAGATTTTTTAATTATACAAATACAGAAAACTACATTGGCTCAATTTCTCACCTGTCACGATCCCGGCTACTACGATGACGATCATAATCATCTCCTTCTCGACTGCGTTCTCTTCTGTCACTCCGATCTCTATGATGGCGATCACGGTCCCTTTCCCTGTCCCTAGTTCTTTCTCTTTCCCTATCACGCTCTCTGTCCTTGTCACGATCCTTCTCTCTATCTTTCTCCCTGTTTCTATCTCTGCTTTTGGATTCCCTTTCACGTTCACGGGAACTATGCTGCATCAAGCAAATTTTGCACACAAACCATAAGCACAGCCCACAAGCAATTATAACCAGAACTAAATTCCTATGCAAATAAGTAAAATTAGCCACAAAAAGCAGTAAGATGGATGCAAAAAGCACTTTAAATATCTTTCATTTATTTAGAGAATCACAAGTTATCACAAAAAGGAACTTTAAATATCATGGTTCTATGATAAATGCAAATGGGGATATTGATGAGGATTTCACACATGGGGTTGCGATTGTATGATTAAAATGGAGAGCTGCATCGAGGTACTTTGTGACAAACAAATACCACCATGATTGAATGATAAATTCCATAGGATTGATATCCTTCCAGCGTTGCTTTATGGGACAGAATGTTGTTGTGCTAAACATAGCCATATTGACAAAATGGAAGTCACCATAAAAATCAAATCCCCAATAACACCATACATGTACAGTTGGAGGTCATACCAATCGACAATCCTGATTACGTTAGTTGGACATGCACAAATTTGTCATATAGTAGTATTAAAGGAGCTGAGGTCGGCCTAAACTAAGCACTGATATGGTCTACAACAGGATGAAGTGGGAGCAAAGGATCTGTAACCCCGATTCAATACTTTCGGGGCAGGTAGATTAAAAGGAGAAAGCAGCAAGTAAAAGGAAACAGCTTCCTAAAAATAAACATAGCAAAGTCTATGCCATTCCACGAGGACGAGATAACAACAAAAGGACCTTACCCCAACAAAGGGAAAACTAAATGCAACTCTAAATTCCAACAGCTCAAACAGTTTGCTCTTGTAGTGTGCAAACAGGCATATAAGATGAGATCAGATAATTTAGAAGTAGCAAACTTCCACGAGAAACGATTTCATGGCACAACCCTATCGCATACGCAACCAATAACCATCGACTACCGCTTTCAAAGGCACGAACACGCAACAACCCACCAAACATACAGAGAGAGAAATCAAACCAACGCACCATCTTTCGATCTTCAAATACTAAAAGGAAACCAAAAAAACAACTGCAACAAACGAGATGAACATGATATGATATACCTGGGATTTGGAGTCGTAGTGGCCGTCGCCATCGCCGCCGTTGCTCTCGCGCCTCGGAGGGAAAGAAGGACGGAAGTCGTCGTCGGGGGCGTGGCCATTGTCGTCGTATCTCCCATCTTGATCGGCCATCGCCGCTTCGCTCTCTTCGAACCCCAAAGACCCAAAACGGTGCGTACCCTAGGCTTCCTCGAATCTGGTTTTAGTACCGAGATCCCCTACTTTCACGGGTGGTCCGGGTGGGCTGCAGTTTCTTTTTCCTGTCAGTCCGATGCTTATTTGCGTGTGAAAATCGGTTTGAACCGGGTCTCGTTCTCCGGATTTAACTCGACTCTCCTAAAATCCTAGCCAATTAATATATATATATATATATACTAAAAATTATCATAATGATTTTTAAAAGATCTTATTTAAACTAAATTTAAAAATTCATAAACGATTTATTAATCATCATTCTTACTATATTTTTTAATATTTTATATTATAGATAATAATATTATTTATGTAAAATATAAGAAAATTTAACTTACGATCTCTTTATTACTTACGTTTTCGCTGGATCGTCAACGAGTCAAATATTATTTTATTTTTTCAATTTATTTTTAAACTAGTTTGTTCGAGTTTTGTTCGTCACCGAGATATATATTTTGAGTCAAACTTGAGCCAAATATTTAGTTGCTCAAGCTTGATTTGTGTTTAAATAAGATATGAACAGAGTCAAGTTAACCTATACCAAGCAAAATAGCTTGACTTGGTTATACCCCAAATAAGTAATAAGTTCCTAATATTTAATAATAAATAGTAAGTAGCATTAAGTATCCACTAATAAGTAGTTTATAACCACTATATGTATTAATTATTAGGGAATAATTAGTTATTAAATAAGTAATTAGTAAATATGGTCATTACGATTACGACCGATATATATTCATAATTTAGTCTCGATAAGTGTGATAAGTTATATTTAATATATTTCACTTAAGGAAAAAAATAATTTAGGGTAAGCATATGTATTGGCACTATTAAATCAAATAAGTTAAATAATTAATAGTTAAGAAAAATGTTAAGTATCAGCAATACTTTTTTCTAAATAATTGACGAAGGTATATAAATTATTTAAGAATATAAACAACTTGATATAATAAATATGATACGAGCAGAATTGAGCTAAGTATTATATAAATTTCAAACACGCTTAGAGTTTCGAGCTAAGTTGAATTGAATAATCTTTAGTTTAAGCTATTTTCATAATACAATGAGTTATTAATTTTAAATTGAGTATTTTTTCGAACACAAAATTAATGATTATGAGTTCAAACCGACCCAGGTTGAACGTAAAATGCTCACGATGTAGCTCGGCTTGTTTGTATCCATGCGTTTTCATAATATTTATTTAAAAATACTTTATTTTGTTGTCAAATATAATTTGGCAAACAAATTATTTCAATATTATTTTTATTGTCCTCAAGAAACTAAGTTTCATATATATATATATATATATATATATATATATATATATAATCTTATTAAATTAATAGATTCAAAATAAGTAGTCGTGAACAATTAAATTCAAAGGTTTTAAATATTTGTTTCAATTACCAATACTAAGTTTTATAACGGTGATTATTTGTAACTATGCTTGCATCTATCCAATAAATTTACGTATAGATAGATAGATTATTATTGTTTTGAAAATAAAACTATATATGTTAAATAAATCAACTCTTATTATTATTTATTTGCATAATAATGAAAGGCGGTAGTAAAAAGTTTGAGTCACAACTAAAACGAAAAAAGTTAGCCAACTAAAATACAATAATAATTAAAATAACAAATTAATTTATTATAACCTATTTTTTACTAGCATAAGCTTGCAATGTGCGACATTTGAATTATCGTGAGTTAATTTAAATTAACTGGTCTCTAACTATGGAAAGGTGCATTAGTTAATGATAATGGGTGTGAATAATAACATGATTATCTACTTTGAGAAGTTTAGTATTTGCGTTGCTACTTGGATGGAATAGGTGCAGGAGATTGCATTTTTTGTTATATATTTATTATAAAAACATCAACAATAACAATCTCATTGATAAATCCCAAGCATATATACTGATAAACACCATAACCTATTATTGCAGCCATATTTTTTTCTATTGAAAACTGATCACAATAAAATACGAGAATCCACAAAATTTAACCTTAAAAGCTAAAAGTACATAAATATATTATATGTACTTGAGCGTATAATTAAAGTATTTTTTTTAAAAATGTATTATATTTCATTGTGATTTGACATTATCATAATTATTAATTTAAGAAATTGAATTCTCCACAACCAATTTAGTGTAAAACCTTACAATTGATTTTTATTTTTTATTTTTTAATTACATTAAAGTTAATAGACTAATTTGCCTTTGAAGAGTCAAATTGATTTGTTGAAAAAAAGAGAGAGTTAAATTCAACCAAGATCAAATTTAATTGCATGTTATTGTGTAAAATTATTATTTTAAGAATTTATCGCTAAAGCCGTGAGTCCGACCCGGCCGAGCCGAGGAGAGCTAGGTAGGTTACGGGCCCTGTCCGAGATCCGATGAATCGAGCAACCGAATAGATACTCGGGTAAAAGGCACAAAAGGTACTCCCGTCCAAATCCGAGAACCCGACCCGGAGAAGCCCGTCGTCTTCCCTGTTCCTACTCCTCGTATCGTCGAGACGAGACCTCGACGCCGGCGAGGAAGAAGAAGACGACGAAGAAGAAGAGGGTCCTTCCTCCACCATTTGAGACTAGGGGTTTGGGTGAGCAGAGTCATGGAGAGCGCACTCGCGAGCGCCTCCGCGATCCTGAACCAGCGCCAGAAGATCGAGCAGTACAAGCTCATCCTCGCCTCCGTCATGTCCTCCAACGACACCGCCCAGGCCAAGAAGTTCATCGACCATAGTTTCTACCCTCTTCTTCCTCCTCGTCTTGTTTTTTTGTTGTTGTTGGTGTTGTTTTTGGCATGTGATGGGGTTTTGGGATGACGATGATAATGTTGGTGTGGTTTGTTTGGGGGTTGGCAGTGGTGTCGGACGATGCGGCTTTGGTGGTGTCCCGGCAGCTGTTGCAGACCTTCGCGCAGGAGCTCGGGAGGTTTGATCCGGAGTCGCAGAAGGACGTTGCTCTCTACGCGCTTGCACAGATTCAACCTCGTGTTGTTTCCTTTGAAGAACAGGTGTTTGCCTGGTCCAAGAACTCGAAAACTTGTATTATATATCTGCGTTTGAGGTTTTAAGAAATTAGCATATGTATGAAATTAGCAATTAGCATAACAATGCGATGTGAGGGAAGCTTGATTTTTTCTAATAAAATTTTTTTGTCGTAGAATTTCGTTACTTTTAGGTGTAAGTTAGTCGGTTTACTTGTTCTGTGACTTTTGTCTATGCATTTGGACTTGCTCTTTTGTAATCTGTCTGCAGTGCTCATGTGCACCTTAAACCCATTTTTGATGATGGATAATATATGTAGCAGTACGCATTTCATGGAATAGTTTTCGTTCTAAAGGAAAATAAAGGCGCAAACCTAAGAGGTCATGATGACACGGAGGTGGTCCCAAGGAGTTCATTTACTTTGATAATGAGTTTGAAATTGGCGATAATTCTATCTGTCAATGCTTGTGCAATGCGTGTCCCAAACCTGGGTAAAATAAAGAGGTTGGTGTGAAGATCGGTTTTTAGCCTTGAAAAATCTGCATTTGTTGTTAGTAGGATTCTAGATTCATGTTCTCGATCCTTTACGTGATAAGGGTGAAGACGAAGAAGTAGTTAATACTACATGTTAGAGCCTTTAATAATTGCTTGAGGATGGGATGGGTCGTGAAAATTTTCTAATATACAATTGTACTTATTATATTTTATTGACTTTTCTTGTGAAAAATTTTGTTGGGAAATTCATGATTTTTAGCAAATGCAATTCCGGGTATTTTCCCTTCTCTCGTCAGTTACTTTGTTACCAACTCTTTCTTGTATGAGTTCTAGGTTTTAGTTATTAGAGAGAAGCTGGCTGAGTTATATGAATCTGAGCAGCAATGGTCGAAGGCAGCACAAATGCTCAGTGGGATTGAGTTGGACTCGGGAACAAGGTTCGTGCCTCCAAGATTGTTTTGTGGATGTTGTTTACGTCTATTTGTGTTTTATCTACTTTTGTTTATTACAAACCGGTACCATACCCTTTTTTGTGGCCAGAATGCTTGACGAAGTTTGTAAACTATCTAAATGTGTACAAATTGCTCGACTGTACCTAGAGGTAGTATAATATGTTACAACAACATCCTGGATGCTGGTGTATGGTACATTTTATCAAAATGATGTTCTAAAGTTTTTGTGCGCATTGATTTGGCAGGATGATGATGCTATGAATGCTGAAGTTTTCATCAACAAAGCTTCTTTCTTGGTTAGTGGAAAACATGAAGTTCTGAACTTACAATATAAGGTGACTAGACACTTCATCCTTTTATTTGAATTGATGTTTAAGAAGTATCTATGTGTTGCCAACCATAATCTTTGATTTATGAAGTAACAAAGAGCTACCTAAAATGCAAACTGAACCTTAATACTTAGAGAATCAAAGAATGGGAACACTTCAGCAGTTCTTAGTTTAGGTAATAAGTCTTTATTGCCTACTCAAAATGTTATTTGAATTTTCAACAGGTATGTTATGCACGGATTTTGGATTTGAAGCGCAAGTTTTTGGAGGCTGCCCTTCGATACTATGATATTTCTCAGATTGAGAAGCGACAAATCGGTGATGAGTATGATGCTTACATCTTCATCTACTGTTAGGAGCTTAGTAATATATTTATTGATATTTTTATTGGCGCAACATTATACAATCAATAAGCTGATACGCCACAGGGCAAGGATTTCTATGCACATTTATCGTACATTATGGGTGCCATGTTTATTTGTCTTATAGGGAGATTGATGAAGAAGCACTTCAACAAGCACTGAGTGCGGCTGTCACCTGTACAATCTTGGCTGCAGCTGGTCCTCAACGTTCTCGAGTTCTTGCTACTTTGTATAAGGTATTGCAGCAATAAGGAAACAAAAGCTGAATCGAATTCCTATTGGATACAATTGAAATGTACATGCTAGCTATTAGAACATCGATACCTAATTAAGTATTGTCTAATTTGTGTTCGGTTGTTACGGGCACTCAAAACATCTCACATTTTAAAAGGCTTCTTTTACTCTTGTGTTTAAACAATATTATTTGCAAGCATGGCTCATGTCTGGACCAATTTTTTGGCACTTGTATGCTAAATGAATTTCTTTACCTTTTAGAGATATGCATTAAGTTAAATTTTAGATGGATACGTCCATGTTGGTAATTACATAATTGTGGTTACGTTTCAGGATGAAAGGTGCTCCAAACTGAAGATTTACCCAATTTTGCAAAAGGCATTGGCTTTAAGTCTTTCTCTCCTTTTTTTTTTAATGAAAATGGGCTTCATCCGTTCTTAACACTGTAATTAAGACCTAGATTACATATGTTTATCTTCTTTTAATTGATGTGGCAACTATAAACAGTTTTGAGATTGCATGGAGAACCCCCATGAATTTGTAGGCTGTTGATTTGGTCCAATGCTAAGCATTATTGCATTATCACCAGATGTCGCTTGTTTACTCATTCCTTCTGTCTTTTAATTATGTTTTTTTCATGTTTGTTACATTTGCTTCTATTAACTGTTGTGTAGGTATATTTAGAAAGAATTTTGAGAAAACCTGAAATTGATGCCTTTGCAGAAGAACTGAAGGACCACCAGGTGCCCATTGATTTTATATTTGTGTTTTTTTTATTGTCATCGGCATGTGTCTCATGATTTTAGGTTTTTTTGACAGAAAGCTCTGTTACCAGATAATTTTACAGTTCTTGATCGTGCAATGATTGAACATAATCTTCTTAGTGCAAGCAAACTATACACAAACATAAGGTTTGTAGCTCATTCCAGTTTTCTTCTTTAACGTGGTCACTGATGTGTGCCTGGTTCCTTTTGTATTTACTTTTCAATTTTTATATGCCTTGCAGCTTTGAAGAATTAGGAGCTTTACTTGGAATTTCTCCTCAGAAGGTATCTTTAACGGATAGTTCACTTATGAAAAGGAATTTATTTATATTTATAGAATCACCATATGGGGAATAGTGAGGAACCTGAACTGAGATTTTGCAGGCTGAGAAAATCGCATCCAGGATGATATATGAGGACCGTATGGGAGGGTCTATTGACCAGGTATCACTTTATGCTTGATTCAGCTCAGTTTGTATACATTCTCTAACGTAAAAGGTTTGCCCTCTCTTCATTCTCACTTTTGGAACGAGATTGGAGGGTGAGAAAGAGCAAGGGAAGCAAAACTGTGTGTAAAACAGGATTATGAATCAATTTTACATTTCTTTATTTCAGGTGGAAGCAGTGATTCATTTTGAGGATGACACAGAGGAGTTGCAGCAATGGGACCAGCAAGTAAGTGTATTTTCTTCGTAGTAGTCAAATATTGCTATTGTTATTGATAATGTACAAAGTCAGGGTGGATTACATAGAAGGCATTATTTTTATTCCCTAGAAACATGATACCTTTTAAATATTAGCTCTTAGAAGCAAACCACTTGCCATGCTCGCAAGTTCAAATTGCATACAAAGATTTTGATTGCACCTTTAAGTTAAATAAATGATCTTGCAACTCTTTCTATACCTGCTGCCATCTTCATTGATGTATATATGTTGTAATTTCTCATCTTGCAGATTGTGGGGGTGTGTCAAGCTTTGAATGATATTCTTGATAGTATGGCTAAGAAGGGCATCTCAGTACCTGTCTGATACATGAGAGAAAGGGATTGAGTGGAATAGATAGAAGCTTATTTTTTCTTGTAACCATGGTTCCCTATAAGTAAGGATGTAAACAAGTCAAACATGCTCGAAAATATTTTACGCTCGGCTCAATTCGGCTTGAACTCGTGTTCGTTAATTTTACACTTAAAAAAGTGCTCGGATCGAAATGAATAGCTCGTTAAACAACGAACAGAGCTTGAGTTAAGGAGTGTTCGGTTCGGCTTAGTTTGAAACTCGAGTTCGATATTTTTAAACTCGAGAAAATATTTGGCTCGATTCGACTCGTTAATATTATTGATGTCATATAAAACTTATATAGTGTTGAAAAATTCTAATTCTGTATAAGTTAAGTATGAGTCAAACACAAATATTTGTTTAGCTCGAAAATATAGCGAACTGAATTTGAGCTAAGTTTAAATACTATGAATTTTAGACGAGTTTGATTTGACCCATAATATATAAGAGCGCTTTAAGCACTTAAATAAATTTAAATATACTTGTCAAAAGTCATGTCAAATTTAAAAATATCCTATGCTCTTTTACACCCTTACCTATAGGTTGTCTTTAAGTTCTTGAGTTATTGCCCTAATTATTTTTTTGGCATCGAAATCGCCAGATAATATTTCGCTTTCATGCCTAGCTATTTTTGTTTTTTAGGGTCAAAATCAGTCCATTAAATTACCCACCCTCTCACTTCCGCTTGTTAGTTTTTATAGAAAAAAAAAATCTTACACTTCATTTTGTTTTGCTTGATATTTGATTTACCAAACATTTTTAGGCCGTTTTATTTTATTTTATTTAAAAATAAAAAAGGTGAAAAAACGCAACGAAACACCACCCCATAACACCCGTAACAAAATCCAAGAGAGCCCAATTAACTCCACCGACCCGAACTTGGGCCAAAAACGAATCGAACGCCGGCCCATCACATGCTCCCCAACACATACCTGGACCACGCCGGCAGCAAAAGGCCGGCATCGTCTCCATCTCCGGCGAGCAGCGGCGGCGGGGGAGATGACGACGAGAATCGCACCGGGGGTAGGTGCGAACCTGCTGGGGCAGCACTCGGCCGAGCGTAACCAGGACGCCACCGCCTACGTCGGCAATCTCGACCCTCAAGTCTCCATCTTTCTCTCTCCCCTCCTATTCCCTTTCCAATCTCTCGTTCTTGGTTTCCATGTTGCGATTCCGAAGCTTTTTATTATTTTTTTGTTGATGGATGTTTGTGTATTGGATACTTCCACTCGATGGCGTAGGGAAAAGCTGGGTTTTGGCCCTTAGGGTTTTAGGGGTTTTTGCCCTTAGGGTTTTAGGGTTTTTGGTCCTAGACGTGAATTGCTTCTGATTGTGCTTCATTGCTGATTCTAGGATTTGTTTGATATTGGGTTATGCTTGTATTTGCATTTTTCACTGTTATGGATTTGGCTCAATGCGTTTTGTATTGATGACTTATGTTGCCTAATTTCTATTGCAGATCTCTGAGGAGTTTCTGTGGGAATTATTCGTTCAAGCCGGACCTGTTGGTAATAAATATATACATATATTTTTTTATCCTCAGGTTGTGTGCTTCATATGTCTTGTGGCTCTTTCTCAGACTGCATGTTATGGGATCTTCCTAGTCGGAGTAAATCTGGATTTTTCGTATGTTTAATGTCTATACCTGTAAATTTTGACGCCCTCGAGATCTAACTTTTGATTTTAAATGCCCTGGTACTACTTAACAGCCTTTATGTAAATTTTAAAAAATGAATCCATGCTTATGGAAAAATTTGAAAATTCTGCACATTTTTTTTACTGCACTTGTATGATTACCTTTTTTTGTATGTGTGTGGGTGGGTGGGTGTTATATAATGCTTATTGCCTTGTTTTCCATTTTGATGTTGTCGATTATGTTTTATTGAATGTTCTTTTTGTCTTCTTTGTTGCAGTCAATGTTTATGTTCCAAAAGATAGGGTTACAAATCTCCATCAAGGATATGGCTTTGTGGAATTCCGAAGTGAAGAAGATGCTGATTATGTATGGTTTGTTATTTATTTTTGCTCCATACAACATTTGCTATTTCTTCCACGATTGGTCTTTTGAACATGTTTATTTTAATGCAGGCAATTAAGGTATTAAATATGATCAAACTCTATGGGAAGCCCATTCGTGTCAATAAGGTGCACTCTTCTTTTATCTCTTGCATCTCTTTCTTTTATTTGCTAGCATTTTTACTTCAATGCCCCATTTTATTCCTTGTAAGATTTACAAAAAATTTAGAATGTCAGTACCCTGGTGGAGAATTAGAATACATTTATTGTTCTTTAATAATTGGTATTAATGTTGAACTTAATTTATGTGGTGTTCTAGGCTTCACAAGACAAGAAAAGTTTAGATGTCGGTGCAAATCTTTTTGTGGGAAATCTTGACCCTGTAAGTTCTTTTGTTTCTAGATGAGAAGCAGCAAGTGCTGTAAATCTGTTTGGTTCTTGGTAATGTCAATGATTAACACTTCATGCTATGGGCAGGATGTAGATGAGAAGCTTCTATATGACACTTTCAGTGCATTTGGGGTGATTGTATCAAATCCTAAGGTTATGTCATATTTGGACTTTCCTGTTCTATTTCTTTGTTTATCAAATGTTGGCTTTGTGGTGGCTTTTTATGATATATTGCTTCTTTTTAAAAAATGTAATTGACCTATTTTTGGGGTAAGGTGTAAAAGGGTAAAGATATTTCATTTTAAAAATACCACATTGGTCAGGTGCCCAATTGAGAATAATGTTTCTTTGTGTAACAACAAATTTGTTAGAAGGAAAAAATTTTTGACTTTGGTTTCATTAATATTTTCAGATAATGAGGGACCCTGAAACTGGTAATTCTCGTGGATTTGGTTTTGTAAGCTATGATTCATTTGAATCTTCTGACGCAGCTATTGAGGTATGCTAATATGTTTAATTTTCTACTTTTTTGAACATTGTCTAATGTGAGAGAATTCATGGTTTTGCTTGATATATCTTGGAGTTATCTGATGGAAGCATGTCGGTATGTCCTTTTATTTAGACAGTGTGCTGGTGAGAGTTGTTGGCATAGAACTCAGTACTCATGGTCATGTTGTCATTACATAGTCTTGGTTTAGCCTGTGGATATGTGGGATTTGTTTGAGAAAACTTTGTACTTAACCCTACTTGATGAAATTAGTCATTGAAGGGGAACCCTACTTGATGAAAGTAATCATTGAAGGGGATTATTCCAACAAAAAAAATCTATATTCTTACAGTGTGAGGATTTAATATGCAGTCTCTCTCTGCACTAAAGGGGGGAAAATCAAAAGAGATACTGGGGAACAAAATTTTGATGGATTTATGTACTTTTGATTTCTCTATCTGCAGGCTATGAACGGTCAATACCTTTGCAATCGTCAGATAACAGTATCATATGCATACAAGAAAGACACCAAAGGGGAGCGTCATGGTACTCCTGCAGGTCAGCATCACCTTTCCTCTTCTGTATACCTAGATAAACTTGTTATGTACGATTTGCTTTTGGGTTTGCTTGGATTTACCTTGTGCTTTTGTGTTTGTATTTCTTGTATGAACTGCAGAGAGAGTTCTTGCTTCTAGCAATCCTAATTCTCAAAAGAATAGACCTCACACCTTGTTTGCTAGTGGACCACCTACCCTGCCTCCTGCCCAGGCTAATGGCACCATGGCAACTCCAGTACCGCCCCGACCTTTTGCCAATGGCATGGTGCCTCCTCCACAGGTGCCTCCTATGCATCCTCCGCCTCCCCAAGTTGGACAATTTCCACCCCCTATGCAAGTGGGTGGTCCACCTTCTTGGCCAAGCCAGCCACCACCGCCGCAGGGCCAGCCATTACCTCCCCAGGTTATGCCACCCCCACCACAGCATCTTCAGCAATTCGGGTTGCCAGCAAGGCCACCTCCCGGCATGATGCCACCGCCACCCCAAGGATTGATGATGCGGCCTCCACCACCTCCCGTGGTACCAGGAGCTCCACCACCAATGTGGCGTCCTCCTCCCCTCCACAGTAATAGGACTCACGGCTGCATGTGAGTT
The DNA here is from genome assembly GCA_033002965.1 of Piper betle. NCBI lineage: Eukaryota > Viridiplantae > Streptophyta > Magnoliopsida > Piperales > Piperaceae > Piper > Piper betle. The sequence continues at coordinate 33,446 of JAURVB010010779.1, forward strand.
TTAGTCGCCCTTCATGCGATATTTTGATCTTTACGAGTGTTTCCTTCCGGCCAAAATCTGGAGCAAAATTACTTGTGCCTCTAGATACATGTAAAAGATTTGCAGAATACTATGAATCTTTTTGTATCCCAGATGCTGCTAGATATGTATGCCAAGTAAGTTGATCATCGTTTGGTCGTTATTTTGGGCTTACGAGTCGCTACTCAATTACAGTGTGGAAAGGTGTGTAGATTATACTTGCATTTCTTATGAGATATGTATAAGCAAAGAAGTAAAAATCATTTAAAAAATTTTATTATAGGTGTAAACAAATTCGATTCCCATGGCTAACATGAATTACTTCTCAATAGACAGTAATGAAGCAGCAAATGCATATTGGACATAAATTAATTAAAATGCATTTTTCTCAGTAAGGAAAGGCCCCGGTCAGATAAATGTGGTCGAGAGTGCGGCGAAGTCCATACTTGAGCACTGCTTCGTTGCCGGCTCTATAACCCTCTCCATAAGCAGGTGAAGAATCATTTTCGATTTGGTGTTTAAAGAACTCGCCCAGCTTTCTTTCGAATTGAGATTTAGCGCCCTTCTTCGACGAGGACGATGAAGATGAAGACAAAGATGAGGATGAAGCTGATGCAACGTTACTACCGCTGCCCGCAATGATCTCAGAATCAAGCCACATGTGTGCTAAAACTTGACATATTCCTTCTTCAACTTCGGGTCGAAGAGTTCGATATCCTGCAACCAGCACAACTATCTGAATTCCACAAGTTTTAAATTGCAATATAAATGAATAAGCATCGACTTGTAGATTGAATTTAAATGTTTGATACAACATTGTTATCCTGCATAAGGTCCACTGATACTGATAAATTCACAGATAGCAAATTGGACTTTGGATCGACATCAACGGCGTGTAATTTACCTCGAAGGCGTAACCAAGCATGCATCATCTCATGTGCTAGAATTGAACCAGTTAGTAATCTGCTCACAGACAGGGTTACGTTAACCAAGATAAATGCTTCTTATTTCGATAGGGAAGCATCATAAACATGAAACGTTCAATCTATAGAGATAGACAAAAAGTTCAACCCCAATATTTGAAAGCTTTAGGAAGCTAGATTCAAACAGTGCATTGGAATTTTCTTTCATGGATGAGTCATGGGTATGTGAATACCTTGGCAGTCCATATAGAATGAGAATGGCAGTCACTTCACATCGGCGAGTGACTCTATATGGCTCTGTAAAAATGTCAACTATTCTATTGTCTCCTCCAAATCTTGGCCTCCTCAATATCTGATCATTGGAAAAGTGAAGTTAAGAAATGAAAATGCTGCTTCCATTGAAACAAGAATTAAATTTTACACTAGCCCTGTAATTATTAGAAGAAGATCCTCACTGAGCTAATTGTTTGCTCCTCAGATAGGCAAAGACCTCGTGTCTCTGGAAGGTGATGATTCACGCCCTTTCCATCAGAAAACAAGAAACTGCTAAGTAATTAAGCATGAAACAAGCTCAAGAAAATTCAGTGTTCTGGATTAGTGTTCCAGCTAATTAATGATCTTACATTTTTTTCTCCTTCCCTGGCCTCATTCAATGCAGTTCTTTCAACAAGTAGCAATGGAATTTCTTGCTCCACCTTCATGTTCAATCCCTCGTAGAATTCTCGAATTTCGAGGTATAGAGGTTGGCACTCTCCGGTATCCATGATGGCAGAATCCAAGCATTCAAGGCAGAGTTTCCGACCATCATCCAAGGTAACATACTGTGCATCTCTCGGCTGAAAAAGCAGTTTTCACACTTGAATAAGTAGATTAATCAATCCTATAGGAACTTGAGAAATCGAACCAGAATCAGAGAGAGCTTCAATGTTAGGATCCAAGTGCCTCTCCTATTGTAAAGCATGTTATGACACAGATTTTTAGAGAGAAGACACTAAACATTATCAATCATAGCTAGCATAATTTTCAGAGGTATCTGATCATGAATGTACCTCCATTCTTTCACAGCTGCAGCATCGAGGGGTCATATCATGTTCATGAGAAGGACAATATTTTTGGAGCCAAAATGGGTGTGCTCTATACTCAATGAGGCCAAAAAAATTTGATGGTATCTGCAGTAAAAGGTTCAAAGTTCAAATAGACGATTGTGCATCACTAAGTAAAATGGAAAATTGTTACTTATAAACTCACAAATTGTTTGCAAACATCACACTTGGGATGATACCTCTCCCTGTAGCAAGACTTGTGATAAGGCCGATTTTCATGCATGGAGAACTAAATAGAAGGCAAGCAGATTGACAACATCATCAGGCTTATTTCCCAACAAAACATTTGTTTCGCTTGTAGATATAACTCGATAGGAGAGTGTTAAATGTGGTTCTTTTACTACTTAAGTTGTTGGTATATGCTTTTATCAATACCCGACAATACCTCATTTTCTGAAACAGGCTGGTTACATGCATGGCATCTGAAGCATTGAGGATGCCAAACAGCACCCATACAACTAAGATAGCGCCCATGGCCTATCTCAGATTTGCAGCCAGCACAAATCCCCCTAAAAACGAAGTTACCTTATTAATTTAGTCTAGTAAAGAGCGAGAATATTGACAAGATTCACATAGATTTAATCATCAATGTGCTTATGAATATTTGCGAGTGATAAAAAGAAGACGAAACAAATCAAAATTAGACTCCAGGAAAGAAAGATGTTGGGTAAATAGTATATTTTTGGAGATGGACATGTCACCTGAATCTTCCCAAAAATGGGAAAGGTATAGGTTGAAGATAACTTCCACGAGGAGATTCATCAGTATTTAGACTTTCTTGTAGAGCTCTGGCAAGTTGTTCTGCCTTCCTCCAAGTATGATGGAGTGCCTATGTGAAAATTATTAAGCTTAAAGTGATCGTTGAACAAAAGCATATACACCATTTATGCAATTAAAAAGAAAGATATTCTACTAAAAATATTGTTCATATTTGGAAAGGTTGATCAAGATTATGACTCTGCTGCTTCAATTGCCGCAGTGTTTGCTTCATTACATGCAAAATTGGGAAGCAACACATAATGAAAACCAATGTCTTACTCACTTGTTGTGTTGCCTTTCTTTTGCTCCTCCTCTGACAGAGAAAGAGCAAGGGCATAATCAAAATCATCTTCATCTCTCTCGGGATTGCTCCCACCAGCCTGTGCGATAGTTTTGCAATCAAAGGTCCAATTTAGGAGTTATAATCACAGAGTCGCTCCAAAGATGAATGGGCTGGTAAACAAAATCAATGAAGACATACCAAATTCGACCCGCTCCAAACTCCATCTTCCCCATGTTTTCCATGATACTGACCATATGAAATATTTTGGCTGGAGCCCTTGAAAATTTTTGTTAGCCATCCCATTGAAAGCTATAAAATCAATCTGTCAAAGAGACATCACAAGCGAATGACCTAGTTGATTATATTGCCAAGCAACTGCCATATAAAAGTAGATGAACAAATAGAAGCAGGTGCAATAATTTCTCTCTAAGAATGAAGGACATTCAAAATAATGATTTAAATTAACCGACAAGATAAAAAACTACAAGTTCTGCAAGCTCTAGAGAACAATGACATTGAAGAAGAATGTACGAGGACATTAAAAAATCATCAGAAAAATTAACTAGCAATAAATTGTGTACATTGTCCGATGGTTCCACTTCTCTCTGCAAAAAAAGATGCACTACAGGGTGAAAACTCTTTGAAACTGTTACATTACAGAACAGCCAAATTAAGAGATGTGGACATAGGAGAGAATATACACATATCTCCATCTCATCGAAAGTACTACGAGAGTTGAATAAGCAAACATTGATTATAAACAAAACATAACACACAAGACAAAAAAATACATATCACAATCACAAACGGCTATGCGAAAGAATTGAACATTAGTCAGAAAAAATATCTTCAATCCAAAATCTCCAAATAATTGCAACAACCCACTCTCTTGTTCAGGACGGACGGAACGAGACACACCAAACATATAAAAACTCCATACCCAATAGCTCAAAATGACAAAAAAACATAGGCCAAAAGAAGAAGCAACATATATGGGCACACATCTCCAATGATCGACCGATGATCAA
>JAURVB010010780.1:0-20063 GCA_033002965.1 Piper betle
GAATGTATAAGATAGTGTAATGTTTGGAATGTATAAGGGAGGGTATTTCTGTAAATGTCTTAGTTTTCAAAAATAGGAATGTTGAGATGCTTGCCTATCAAGTTATGTAGATATAAAACCCCTCCTCATTGCTGTAAATCTTTTCTTCTCAATGAAAGTTCAATTCTTCTCATGGCATCAGAGCGTTAGATCTTTGCTTCCGCTTCTTTCTTCATCCAAGATCTTCGCTTTCCTCTTGAGCAAGGTGTTTTTTGATCTTCTCTTCAAACAACGATCGGCAAGAAGCAGAATACTCTGTTCTCGGCAAATACTCTGCTCGCCTTCAAAACTCTGTTCTTCGGTGAACTTTTCTGCTTTCTTGATACGTCATTCGTTGCTATTGATATTGAAAGACTATGGCTTCAAATTCCTCTGGTGAATCTCATCAGTCTACTTTTTTAGAATCTACTATCGATTCTTCTTTTGCCGATCATGTCATGTCATATCCATGGTTTCCTACATTTAATTCTCATCAAGTCGCTGGGCAGTCATTTGCATCCAGTTCTATTAATTCACAATGTTTGATAAAATTTCCTTATCCTATCCATGTTCATGCACCTTCTTATGTTACTCTTCGGCTCAATGCAAAGAACTATCTAATGTGGGAATCTCAGATTACAAATTTAATTGAATCTCAAGGATGCATTGGTTTTTTGGATGGTACAATTCCTTCACCACCTCAAACTATTATTCATCAGTTGCCTGATTCTACTACACAAATCATGCCAAACTCTGATTACTGTGCTTGGAAAAGAACTGATAAACTGATTAAAGGATGGATTCTTGGTACTTTAAGTGAAGAAATCTTAGCTCAAGTTATTGGCATTGATTCTGCTGCTGATGTTTGGAATGCCTTAAAGTCTACGTTTGTTAAGGCAACGATGGATAGGGAACTTGCTCTAAATCATCAGATGCAAATTCTAAAGCGTGAACAGTATGACTCTCTTGATGACTATCTATCCAAGTACAAAACAATTTGTGATGAACTTGCTGCAATTGGAAAGCCCCTATCTGATGATCGAAAATCTTTTTGGATGATAAATGGACTTGGAACGAACTATCAGATGTTTACAACCATGATTCTCAGACCACCTCTACCTGACTATTCTGAAATTTTATCCATGCTACACAGTTATGAGTCTCGGATTCTTCTTCAATCCAGTTCTGATGTTGTATCTCCAGCTGCATTTGCAGCTCATAAAAGCCTGAAATACAAACTCAGTTTCTTCAGTTTTCTCTTCTGACAAGAGAGGTTTTGCTCCAGCTACTACCACCATACACACAACACAATTCTCACCAACTTCCAATGCGGTGGCTTTTGGTCCTAAGCAACCTATTCGAAATGAGGAAGAATTAAAGGAAGCTCTTAGGGTTTTCAAGACAATCTGTCAAATTTGTCTTAAACCTGGTCACACTGCTCATAAGTGTTTCAAAAGATTTAACAAGGACTTTCGAGTTCCATCTCTTCAGTCTGATCCCAAAGCTGTTCAGCAAGCACTCAGTGCTCTTCAAATTAAGACTGATGATGTTAATCAATGGCTTCCTGACTCAGGTGCGTCATCTCATATGACTCCTTTTCTGCATATCTTCGACACTTATACAACTTATCCTGGCTTTGAAAGTGTTTTAATTGGAAATGGAAACAAGCTGCCTATTCAGAATATTGGTCATGTTACTCTTACTACTTCGTCTGGATCTATTACCTTAAAGAATGTTCTACATGTTCCTGATCTCAAGCAAAACTTATTATCAATCAGTCAGTTTACAACTGACTTCAATTGTGTTTTTCAATTTACTCCTACTGGTTTTACTGTTACTAACAGAGGGAGTGGACGAATAATTCTTGAAGGATCTAAAGCTGGTGGTCTCTACAAGATTCATCAGTCTCAGCATTTTGGCTATTATTCCAGCAAAACTCAAAAACCAACTCTGTCTCTCTGGCATTCTAGATTGGGGCATTGCTCTGCTGATGTACTTTTGAAGCTCAAAAATCAACTCTTAATAGATTTTGAGAATGCAGATGAATCTTCCTTTGTTTGTTCTAGTTGTCAGCTAGCAAAGTCTACTCGATTACCCTTCTCAAACAGTCCAACTAGTTGCATTAATCCTTTTGATAAAGTACATTGTGATCTTTGGGGTCCAGCTCCTATTGTTTCTATTGACAATTTTCGCTACTATGTCATATTTGTTGATGATTGCACAAGGTTCACATGGTTCTATCCTTTACGAAATAAGTCAGATTTTTATTCTGTCTTTCTAGCCTTTGATATGTATGTTCAACGACAATTTTCTACACATATTAAGTGTTTACAATCTGATGGTGGTGGTGAATTCATATCTGCCAAAATGCAATCCTATTGTTCGTCTAATGGTATAATTCATCAAGTTTCTTGTCCACATACACCCCAGCAGAATGGTAGGGCTGAAAGAAGGCATCGTACAATTGTTGAAGTTGGACTGTCCTTAATGTTTCATAGTGATGTTCCATCTTCTTTTTGGACACAAAGCTTCTCCACAGCAGTTTATCTTATGAATAGAAGACCTTCATCTGTTTTAAAAGAGAACATTTCGCCTTATTTTGCCTTGTTCAAACAACAACCTAACTACTCATTGTTTAAAGTTTTCGGATGCTCCTGTTATCCTTCTTTAAGGTCTCAAAATGCTCACAAGTTTTTGCCAAGGTCTTTGCCTTGTGTTTTTCTTGGCTACAGATCTCACTACAAGGGCTACCTTTGTTATCACATTCCTTCCAAGAAGTTTTTTACTTCTCGAGATGTTCTCTTTGATGAGCAACATTTTTCCTTACAAATCTGTTTCTCAGGAAAAGATTGCTCGTTGTGTTCCACTTACCTCAGACATTTCTACTTACATGGATCTGATTCCCTTCACAATCACTCAATCAGATCTTATTCCTCCTCCTGCTGTCATTCCATCATCCTCTTCACAGTCATCTCCTATTTTGCTTCATCCACATTCCTCTGAATTCTCAGTCCCTACTGCTGTTTGTTCATCTTCCACTCCTAATTCTCCTCATCCTAGTCATGATCATTCAGTCCTTCCTGACAAACCTCGTCACTCCATGGTCACCAGGTCTCAGTTAGGTGTTGTTAAACCTAATCCAAAATATGCACTTAATGGTTACCACAAAACCTGATCACATTGCTCTTGAACCTCAGACTATTAAAGAAGCTCTTGATCATCCTGGTTGGCTACAAGCTATGAAAGAAGAACTTCAGGCTTTAGAGGAAAATAACACATGGGAGTTAGTTCCAAAATCCTCTGATATGAATGTTATAGGAACAAAGTGGGTTTTTCGTGTCAAATACAATGCAGATGATACAATTGATCGTTTTAAAGCACGACTTGTTGCAAAAGGCTTCAATCAGCATGGAGTAGATTTTTCTGAAACCTTTTCACCTGTTGTTAAACCAGCAACTATTCGCACTGTCCTTTCTCTTGCTGCTGTCAAGAAATGGAAAATTTGCCAATTCGATGTTAAAAATGCTTTTTTACAAGGAGAGCTTCAGGAAACTATTTATGTTTCTCAACCACCAGGCTTTAAACACTCAGTTCATAAATCCTATGTTTGCAAGTTAAATAAAGCCTTATATGGTTTGAAACAAGCTCCACGTGCCTGGTTTGATAAATTCAGCTCTTTCTTATTCTCACAAGGGTTTTATTCTAGTATTGCTGATCCTTCTCTATTTGTTCTTAACAAGGATGGTGATTTGGTTGTCCTACTTCTATATGTAGATGATATGTTAATCACAGGGAATGCTTCTCCTCTACTTGATCGATTTTTACAGGAACTGAATACTGCATTTGCAATGAAAAATCTTGGTCATGTCCACTATTTTCTTGGGATTCAGGTTCAATCCTTGCCTGATGGTCTTTTCCTGTCTCAACAACGATATGCTCTTTCCCTTTTAAAGAAGGCAGGTCTTCTTGATGCCAAACCTCTCTCAACTCCAATTGCCTATAAGCTTCAACCACCAGACAATTCTCCTCCATTTCATGATCCCACTTTGTATAGACAACTTGTTGGATCTCTTCAATATCTTACCTTTACTCGACCTGACATTTCTTTTGCTGTAAATTCTGTCTGTCAACACATGCAGCAACCAACTGATTTCCATTTTTCCCAAGTAAAGAGGATTCTTAGATATGTAAAAGGCACCATTGATCATGGTCAATTTTTATCCTCTCACACTGATTTCTCTCTTCGTGCTTATTCTGATTCTGATTGGGCTGGTTGTGCTCAAACACGGCGTTCTACCACTGGTTTTTGTACCTTTCTTGGTGCTAATTGCATCTCCTGGTCTGCCAAGAAACAACCAACTGTTTCTCGTAGTAGCACTGAAGCAGAATATCGAGCTATGGCCACCACTGCTGCTGAAATTACTTGGTTGTCATATCTTCTCACTGATCTTCATATCTCACAACCATCTTGTCCAATTCTGTTCTGTGATAATCTTAGTGCCTTACAGTTAACTGTGAATCCTGTTTTTCATGCTCGTTCCAAACACATTGAAATTGATTATCATTATGTTAGGGAGCAGGTTGCTTTGCATAAATTACAAACACAACATGTTTCTTCATCAGAACAGTTGGCTGATATGTTCACCAAAGCTTTGCTGCTTCGCCCTTTCTCTGCCAACGTCTTCAAGCTCGGCATTGTGCCATTGTCTCGCTTGAGGGGGGATGTTAGGAATGTATAAGATAGTGTAATGTTTGGAATGTATAAGGGAGGGTATTTCTGTAAATGTCTTAGTTTTCAAAAATAGGAATGTTGAGATGCTTGCCTATCAAGTTATGTAGATATAAAACCCCTCCTCATTGCTGTAAATCTTTTCTTCTCAATGAAAGTTCAATTCTTCTCATTTATAACTAGAATCGAGCTTTTATTAGATTAAATAATTTGACATATATTCCCTATTTTTAAGGGTAAGGCATTAAAATGACCATATTTATTAGTTAATTTATTCATTTAATTTGGTATTTAAATATTTTTGTATCATTATGAAGTATTTTGCTGCTTCTTTTATTTTTGGTATACGACTGAAAATATAATAAATATCAAATATTTCTTGTATATGGTGCTAAACTATTATTTTTCTCTAAATTAGTTTAGAGATTTAATATGCAAATAAGGATAATTGTTTGTCAATAAATTGTTCTATAAATTTCGTGACAAACTAGTGTTGTCAAAATTAAGAACAAAATAATTATTTGATGGTTAAGTTCATTATTACACGATGTTATTTTCGATTATATTTTTAACCTAAAGCGGGAATAAAGATAATTACCCAAATGTCTTCATATCAACACTTTTCATGATGCACTCTAAACAAAGACTTTGTGTTTTTGTTTTAGTTAGATGATGACTTTGAAAGTAGAAAATCTATGTTCATATTTCAACTTATTTTTTTAAAAGGTTGAGTTATAATAATTATCCTTTATGGATATTTGATTTCTTTTATTTTTACAATATTTATATGTGAACATATGCATAAGAATGAGATTGATATAGAGATGTCTTGTTCCATAAATTGATTTATAAAATCTTCATTTAGCACGAAAGATTTTGAGATTTGTGATACATCATAATATTAACCTTTTCACAGATGTAGTTGATGATCAGAATTTAATCCGAGTGGGGAGCAGCATAAAATGATACCACATACAACTCTTAGCAAGCGTATATATAAATTTTTTCGTTTCAAATTGATTATTAGAAAGTTTATTTATTTCATATAAATATTAGATCACATTATTTGTTAATGTGATTTTATATTCTAAAGTGGTGATATCTTACTTTAAATTGTTGGAAGGTGATGAAAGCATAAATAGAATTCATAAATATAAAATAAAGTCTTAAAACTTCGTATGAATATAACTATATGGTTGATTTTTTTAAAGTCAAGTGATATATGCATTTATCTTTAAATATTTGTTTACATAAGATATCTTTTACTAGTTGTCTAAATGATCATTAATTCGCCTCAAGTTAGCCACAATATATTTTATCTTTATAATTCTATCAAATGAACATTGAGTAACCTTTTCTATAATTATAAGATGGATTGACAAGATTTTTACATTAGTTGTAAAAATTATGAAAGATCATTATAGAGCATTTAATGTGTTCCGATAAAAGGTCTATGTTTGATTATCATCTAAAATCAAAATTTTTTTAACAATTCTTTAAAGATCAGTTATTATCTTATGTTATGATATATGATATCATAATTGACTACAATGTTGGCTAAGTTTGAAAATTGGTGCTTATTTTTTATAAAATAAATAGTCCTTTATTTTAAAATTAAGGACATGTGCGTACTAGTTGATTTATACTTTGTGTTCAAATCGACATAAGTACTAGTTGATTTATACTCTATGTTAAAATCAAATAAGTACTTGTTGGTTTATAATTTGTGATAAAATTGATATGAATACGAAAGGGCTTCTACTTTGTGTTAAAATCTATTTTATATATTTCAATGCACCAATTTTTATTTTTGAAATTAAGGCTACTTAATACAATAAAATTAATCATTAATTCTGAGTATCTCGAACATTGAATATTTATGCATATTTTTTTGTCATTTTATGACATGCATAAATGAAAAAAATTTTGTAGTAATTGCTTATTAAGGATAAAGGAAAGATATCATTAATATATAGGCAAGATCATTTCTAAGTAATTTTTTATCCTTCATAGCCTTATATGTATAAAATTGCACATACGTTGATTTTCAAATGAATTGATCGCTTAAAGCACATACGTTGTTTTTCAAATGAATTGATCGCTTAAAGCTAATAGACATAAATCCTAATAATGCAAATCATTTCATGGATGTAAATATAACTTATATGTTAAGTTGTATTATTCATAATAAAATATAACTTATATGTTGAGTTACCTTATTCATAATAAATACCTAACTTAGTATTTTGCATTTAATGTAGACCTGAGTGTTCTACAAGATAGTGTAGTTTGAAATAATTTAGTTAAAAAATTTTATTCACTATTAAGGGATTATTTCATTTTAAGAGGAGACAATCTTATTACTACTGTGAAGTAATAAATTTTAATCTCATATACCAAATAAATTATGTCTTGAACAATATTATTTTTTAGAGCATTATTTTGATGACATTTTATGTTATCACATAAAATGTCTCGTTTTTTGAGATATATAAATTTAAAAAATAAAAAAATAAATTTTGTAATAGCTTTTGAGCTATTGAAGTTATCATACATAATTAATGATGTGTTCGTTAAACCTTGTAATGATTTTACATAATGTATGTTCACTGACACAATAAATAATATTTCTAATGAGACAAATGACTTTCCCACCGAGCATTCACCTCTAGTGCTTGAGTAGAATTAAAAGATAAAATATCACTACTTGAAGTCACATAGGTCACATCATTAAAAGATTGAGATGAGACTATTTTAAAAAATGGTCAATATAGTTTTTCACAGTCATAATCTCATATAACCAGACATGAGACTTAAATAGTTGCATCAGTTATAATTGTACTAGTTGTCTTCGGTCAATTACCTATGGGGTAATTGGATTTAAATGTATATGGTGTTGATAAGGGACATACACTCTATGTGAGTTTTTTCCTAAGTAAATATCTATCTATCATAATATCTGATTCATACCACGTGTGTTATTTTGACCAAGAAGAAGTAGGAGAATGATCACTACTTCTCTATTGAGTGAGATCCTTGAATTAGAACTGATTCTCAGTACCCTTAATTACTTTCAACTATATTTGAGATAGTAAAACAATGTTTTTTTCTTTAGTTTGCTACTTACAACCATGATAATTTGATGATAAGGGGCATGTGTAAGAAAGTCATTATTTTGTATATCAAAACTAATATGAGTGTGAAAGGAAAATTATTATAAACTGTATCTAAGTCTAAATCATTATAAAGTTTTTGTAAATGAATAATGTAAATATAAATAGTGAAGTAGAATAATTTGAGAAATATGTTATCTTTACTAATGGTGTGGGGTAGAGTGATTACATATAAGCTACTATGCATCCCTCACAGGTGCATAATTTAAGCTTCCATATTTGGATGTACTCACATACCACACGACCTACTTATTGTATGAAAAACTCTTTTAGAACATAGTCACACATATACACGTGAGAGTGAGAGATTTAATTTGGTGGTGTTCATGAATTGGTAACTCTCATTTACCTCATTGTGTATGAATGAGAGATGTTGATGTATTTTTTGTAGAGAAACCCATAAAGGGTGAACCCACCAAATTAATCAAAAAATTAACTTTGACTTAGTTTCAAGTTAATGGAGACACTCATAGACCCACTAAATTAATCAAGAGATTAACTTTGTATTAGTTTCAAGTTAATCAAATATTATTTCCTAATATTTCTCATATAAGCTAGTTGGAGATAATGATGAAAAAACTTATAAATATTACATCTTTTCCTTACGTCAAGAAAAACAGGAAGAATAAACACAGAGTTTTCAACGAGAGGGATGATAGGTCCTAAACATTAGACATTTTCCCGGTGATCAAATCTTGATTTACAAGTATAGTGAATCTTATCTATCGATTCATTTCGTTGTTATATAATTTTTTATTTTATTTATACTTTATTATATATTTAATTTCTACAATATATATATATATATATATATAGAAGCTTAATTAGTCGAAGATAACTATGTACATATATATTCGTCAAATTAGTAAACTGAGGCTAGCTGTTTGCTTCTGGGAATTTTAATGGTGGGCTGCATGTCATCTCAAGGTTTTGTTTTATGTTTAGTACAATTTATCAATTTTAGCAAGTAGCTAATAATGGCAACCTGCTATCTAATTTTAGGAACATGCGTAGTGATGAATAAAGTTTGAAGGGAGACACGCAAAGTGTAAGATATTTGTCATTCATTGATCGATTACAGTGATCGGTGACTGCAGTACAGAGCGTAATATAATTCTCAAATCTTTTGCTTAAAACCTGGTTATAAAAACAGAGAGGTAATTTAAAAAGAAGGAAGAAGTGGACAAACTGAAAACGATCGCGATGGGACTCGACTCCACAGACTCCCGCTCCGGAGGCGAGCGCCTTATCCATTAGGCCACGCGATCTTGCTGTCCGTCTCTCGACGAAGTCTATAGTGACAAAACTTAGTATCAGCATCAGGTTGTAAACTTTTTTAAATAACCAAAACAACACTCGTCATCTAGCCCATATAATCCAAAGACTCATATTACAATCAACTTGCTCAACTATAAAATCCATTACTATTGATGACTTAAGCAGACCTTCTTGGCCCCGTTTAATACAAAAAATGTGAATGAAAATAATGACTACGAAAGATGTAGGTAAGACACAGTGGTCTGTGAATAAATGTGAGAATAATATGAAATTAAACATTAATCATCCACTAATTTGATTCCCAAATCATTTTATTCTGTGCATATTATTTATGTTTTTCAAAGCCTAATATGCTTATTATTTTTTAGCTTTGAACTCCGATAAAATACATGATTTAGCATTTACATCAATCATAATTTTCTCATTTCACTTTGCCCAAATCAAATCTGACTTATTATAGTTTCTTTCATTTCTAAGTTACAAGTAATTCGATCAGATATGAGGTATATATAGAATGCCAAGAGATGAAGAAAATACCATCCGGATACTTGATTAGATTGGATTAAATAAAATTTACTCCAATAAACATGGTATTAATTAGTGAACAGAATCTATCATATAACTGAAGTGAAGAAAACTCTTATTACCATTTTTTTTAAAATAACAATTAGAACGACGTTATTGATAAATTTGCCACCTTCACTGTCTTCGTTCTTTCTTTCTTTCTTTCTTTTATTTTATTTTTTAAGGACAGTGATTAGACATACATGCTACCTAAACTTTATATCTATATCTTATCAATGTAGTGCAGGGAGTTTTTTATGAAGTTAAAAGACTCTTTTTAATACGTATTAATTAAAAAGATTCCTCATTATTATTCCTAATAAATTTCTACTTGTTATTGTTGATAAAAATTCTTTCTAATAACATTTGTTCTTCATTTATTAATCGGTGGTCTTATAATTAAATATCTACTTAATTTTAATTTTAATTTCAATTAAATCTTTAAAAATAATTCTACATAAATTATAAATTTGTATTATATGGATAATATGTTACGATTCACTTTTGAGAGAGGGAACAAAGGGAAGAGAAGAATGGCAACTCATATTTGAATGTTGCTGTTCTATGTTTTTGTTAGCTGGATTTTATGAAATGGAACAAGTTTGCCCTCTATGAACTACTTTTATAAACTCTGGATAGGAGTGTGGAATGCATGCTCTGAAATTCTGTAATTACAATTTCATTTTCGATGAAATTTTACCTTCTTCCCCAAGCTCAGGTTATCCTTAGCTTTTCTCCAATCAATTATCTTCATGACTGATCTGGAACCCCAATTCCGCATTCTCGATTCCCATCAAATGGAGAGTTAGAGATCATCGGCCACCATAGCTCCAAGGAAGCCTGGTTTCAGACCAAAAGACAAAGGGATCCTTTCTTTAGGAGGGAGGGAGCTGCGACATAATCCCTAAATAAGTCTAATGCATATCATGTATGTTTGGTGGTCCTATAAATTAATATTCACTTAAGATTCTATTTTAAAAAAATATTGTAAGGGAAGTCCTTTGTGTTTAGTACTATCCAAATTAAAAATCTCAATTATATTAATACTCTATAATTAAGTTCATTACATACATAAGTTTAAGTTGTTTATTAATTCTAATAAAAACAATAAATTTGAAATATAACCCCCCATTACTGGGCGTCGTTCACTAATAGGCTTTGATTTGCAATGAAACACGAATATTTTCGTTTAGAATGGAAGAAACAACAAATATATAAATAGTTCAAGAAAATAAATCTGCTGGACGTGGAATTAGCTCTTGCAAGATTTTTTACAAGCACTTGCTGATGGGTGCGTGCAATAATGATCATGATCATATACTACAATAACATCCAATTAGTATTGGGATCGAACCAATTACAAGATTAATATTGTTAGCGATAGAAAAGAAAATTAATCAATCAATTAATTACGGATGGTCCTTCTTCAACTGGCGCGTGGTTAACAGAGCAAGGAGTTGAGCTCTTTGGAAACGGATGGACTTGACAAAATCCGCTGTTCTTTGGCTACAACTTCAACAAGTTCCCTAGTAACCAAACACTTGCCTTCTTCGTACATCCTCTCTTGCAACTTTAAAGAGGCCAACAAGGCACGCAGACCTTCAACCTCACCCGGGTTTTCACATTCCTGCAAAAGAAGTATATATCTGGTACTGCTAATACTTTTTATTGTTAATTAAAAATTGAAAAAACTACCAAGCATTTGCAAATTGCAACTATCATAATTTGAGGGAAATTAATACCCTGATGGAGACCATGAGTTTTAGTATACCAATCTGGGCTTCCATCAACTTCACGTACTTGAATGCAGCCAGGTACATGTCCGCAGTGTTCATCTTGGCCCCGCCAGGAACGAGCCTCCCCAGTTCCAGAGTCTTGTCACTGATCTTCTTCCTCCGAAGCCGCGCCGCCACAGTCTGCGTCGACATCGGCGCCTTCTCCGGCCACTCCGGCAATGTCCCGTGAAAATTATCAACCGGAAACTGTTGGAGCGCGGGCAAGAATTCATCAACGCTGTAGCAATATGGATTCTCGCGGAGCATATTACGGTCGTATGAACAGGAAAACCCGGATGTAGTTTTGATGCGCTTCGGGTAGGTGCCATAGCATTCGACACCGTTGGAGGGAGTAATATACTCTGGTTGGGTAATGGGCGCCGGAGAGCAGGATAGGAGGTTGCCCGAGTACTCGATACCATTGTCAACGTCGACAACTTGGTCGTCCTGGTCGGCGGGCTCGCGGAAGACGTCGAGCAGGGTGGAGTTGGCATTGCTGGTGCAGTCATTGAAGAAGCAGAGAAGGTCGCCGGCGTATTCTGTCTGGTGAAAGGCCGGCGTCTCCCGACCAAGATGGTGCTGCGCACCCATCTCCGGCCAGTAGCTCACGTCCATTACCCAGTACCCTGTACTACTACCACCACAAATTACACCCCAACCCAAAACAGTGATGTATTGATCTCAAAAGCTTATGAGATGAGCCTGGCATGGCTAATTATATATATGTACAGATATATATCCTAGTAGTATTGACCTATATTATAGTTGAAGTCATGAACATGAATGTAAGAGAGGAGTAAGCAATTAACATCTATAAGCCAGTTGGGTAAGGGCAAACTTAGAGATGTACCTGGTATGTAATATATATGAAGTTGTAGTTGGAGATATTTTTGGGTCGCTTCAGATTCTCTGTGTTGGATAAGAATCACATGAAAATGAGGAAGAAGAAAGGCTGGGTAGAAGGTAATAATAACAACATAAAGGAGGATGAAGAGGAAGAGGGGAGGGTGCGGTTAACCACCCCAAATCAATCGGAGAGACGTGCATTAATTAACTAGTGTAATTATGGGACGTAGCCTCCTTTTTGTTTATTTTTGGAGCGGGATCTTGATAAACCGTTTTTTTTTTTGTCTTAAAAACTGTCTCACTAATTTTACTCTAATAACCTTTTTCATTTGTCATATTTGGGGCATCGAAATTATTAATTTAACCTTGAGATACAGTAATGAATGATGTACATATTGGATGGGAAATCTTAGCTTGAAGAATATCATCACTCGTTACATTGGTATTTGCGGGCTCCGTTTAGGTGTTAATTAATCACTTTGGCTTGATTGAGGGTAATGAATGAATAAATGTAGTTTTCATACCATTATTTTTGCTTTAATCTCAATGTTCAATGTTTATGTGATATTTACATATGTTGTAAACAGGCAACAGTATAACGGGCAGGATCTCAAGGGCATTTCCGTCGTCTGAGCCGTTATTCGTAATAAATTCTCCGCCATATATAATCCAGTAATAATCACCACTAAAACTAAATTGGTCACTAATTGCGCCTCCAGTTGGCAGCAAGCTCAAGATTTAGTTACGTGGCTGGATAATAGCCGTCTGATCACTTGGTAGTTACGAATTTTCCCGCGAAAACTGCCACTAACGTTTGATGTGCCAGCGCGATCGGCGGTTAATTAATTATGAGTGGTTAATGGTCGTTCAATCGGACGGCCCACAAAGGCCCAATGTTTTTCTAGAATGTGAGCCCATACAGCCCACAATGCTGGGCCTTCCGGAAGAAGCGCTCTCGTTACTTTTGGCCCATTATTTTTGCGTAAAACTTGTTTCTATCCACCTGGCCCACTACATTCTACACTCAAAAGTCAGCTATTTTGATAAAGTTTTTTTTTAAAATCAATTTTGTGAAATAAAAATTTCTGCATGAACATGGATGACTCTTCCACATGCAATCATCTTATATGTTAGAAAGAACTATTTCACTTCCACATGCCCGCAACAATGTCAAAGCACAGATCTTTTAAAATTTGAATGGGAGACAAAATAGTTCAGTACTTTGGTCAGAGAAAAAAAGATGTTCTTTGTGCGTAAAAAATTGTTCAAACGTACCAATTAAGCCTTCCGTGAATGAACAATGCATCCGGAAGGGGCAAGAAAGCGTGAAGCTAATTACCAAGGGATCTCCTGGCCGTCCCATGCAAAGAATTTGCCGTTGTCACTCAGCTTTACGTTATTGATTATGTTAAGTAGCTTCCCCACAGAAAATTCTCTGGTAAAGAGCTTGCTCTCAGAGACATTTCTTTGGAATGGCCTTGATAGGTCTGTGTCAACTGTGCCTGGATGGAGTAAGATGCAGGCCACCGGATCTTTCTTTCTGGCAAGCTCCACCGATATAGTTTTTGTCACTACACAGTCACAATAAATATGTTAACAAGTTGAAAAATGATATAATCTCAAGCATTTTTTTTACTTCCAATAGGAATAGACATTAAAGCCAGATACATTTTAACAGCCTGAAAAATGCTCCAGCAGTCCATCTGAAGATCCAACTATCATGCATTCTTCCAAATACTAAGTAAAAGATCGATCCCAAAAGAAAAAACTATGGGCACAAAGTGCTCTTGTGTTGTAACTAGAGATGAATTTGACCTCAAGACATGAGAACGTAGGAAAAGTCATATTATACATACATTGATTTAGTGCAGTTTTCGAAGCTCGATATGAATGCCACCCTCCTAAACGATTGTCTCCGATTGATCCCACTCTCGCACTTAAGTTTGCGATGATTGCTGCTTCTCGTTCAGTTCCAGTTCCACCACCCAATCTTAATAGGGGCCACATATGCTGGTTAAGATCAATTCAATGTGTTAAAACTCTTCTCATGCAAGCAATGTAATTACCAATTAATTGTCTCCAACGTGCTAATCATAGGAAGTAATTACCAAATTGTAATGGGTCAATACATAATCTTAAGACAGGCAGTAAGAAATGCTACAACCAATACCTTGATCACCAGAATTGGTCCAACAGCATTAACTTCGTAGGCAAGCAGAAGGGATGATTTTTCGACCTTACTCAAAGACGTTTCTGCACTGAAGTGCCAAAGCAATTAGCGGGTATGGTTGACGTATGAAGCATCCACAATAAGAAATTAAAAGATGAGGCAGAGTGCATGCACCTGGATGCAGCACATTGGGTATAGATAGTATCCCGGTTGTGTTTATCAGAAGGTTTAGGGAACCATATTTTTCTTTAACTGCATTTGCAGACTCCTGAAAGACATACTTTTATTAGGTAAATTAATCACATGTCACAACACACTAAAAAATGTTCAGTTCAAATAAATTTGATCCAATTTATAATCAAGGATATTGTGTAAACTTTTGCCTGTAATGCAGATTGAGGTACCTGTATAGTGCTTTCCATGGTCACATCCAGAGGTAATATGTCAAGGCGGTCGGAGAACTTGTGCTTCAATTCAAGAAGACCAGCTGCTCCATCTGGATTGCGGCAAGTGGCAATGACGTGCCCATTGTTGTTTGTATCAAGTAATTGCCTAACCTACAATGCATCTCACATGCACAAATTGAAACTTATACACAAATCCCCTACTTGAATAAATAATTTAGCGAACAGAAAAATGGGCATTCATGAAAGAATTAAGAATTTTATGGGCAAGGATGCATAAATTTTCATCAGTCATTAACAACTACATCATTTGAACATATCATCATAAAGGAATGAAACAATTTCAACAACATCCTCCAAAAGACATCTACAATATGAATCAACAGCTGATTAGGTTTACCCAAAAAACAAAAAAAAAACAAAAATGCTCAAACATGATATAGCAATAAGACTACAATCATGGGTACGAATTGCTTACAAATTCGAGGCCAATCCCCCGGGAAGCGCCTTGAATCATAGAAACTCCACCGCTCCAGCGCAGGGCAGAGTTGCAGGAGGAAGCCCTCATGGCCGTGGGGTTGATATCTTTAGCACCCAGATAAGAAAAATGCAGCATATACATCCAAGATCCGGCACCGATGCTCAAAGCAACCACCTTTCACGTCCACCAAGACATGAACCGCCGGCTATTATGCTCCCATCTCCCCCATCTTTACGTGGACCCTCTACCGATGACGTCGGTTGGGAGGAGTGGATAGCAGAATGGGGGCACAATGGTACTTCCACTAGCGGACAACATTGATTGAAGAATTGATGCAAGACTATGGTAGCATTAAATCAAAAGATGAAATAAATTCCATTACTTATTGCAGCACAAGATCGTTGCGTGACAAACGAGTTGAACAAAGTTTTGTTGATTACGAATCCCAATATTGAGATCAAGGGGAAGCAAAATAACATGGTGGTCATGTTGCATTACACACATATGATGATTAAATTGATCTCTCAATGTGATCCATACTCCGTTAATAACCAAAGCATGGATCAAATTGAGGAAACCCAATAATTCTAATGTATATATATATATATATAGTCTTGCATTGATGATTAGTAAGCATAGAGCTCTGTAAGCTCTTCCAAGGAGCTGTCACTTGTGAAGTCGGACTCGGCATTCTCCAACATCCATAGAAGATGGTCGAAGATGACGACCTCGCACCTGACGCACACGCCGCCCCCGCCATTACCAGCCGGTGAGCTCTGCTTCGTCGATCTCTCGACGAGTGCGCTCACCAATGGGTGGTCCAGCAGCTTGGCATTGATCAGATAACGCCTTCTCAAGCTCCCGACGTAGATGGTTTCCTGGTCGACAGAGAGCTCCTCCTCGTCTTTGTAGCCACTGGCGCCAGTACTCCAGAAGTCTTTTTCCAATCTTGTGGATTTGGAGCGTAGGCTGCTGTAGGAGGATGTCCTCCCCAGCTTGGTGGACAAGCTCTTGCACTTCCTGAGTAGCTCATGCATCTTCTTCATCCTTGAAAGCTCCAATATTATTGTGAGAACAACAGAGGATGTAGGAAGGTGAAGAGGCCTATGCTGGTTCAATGTCTAGAGGAAGGAGGAAGAAAAGGCGAATAAGCTTGATTTGCAATTCATGGTGGGTGATGGGTGATCCATCAATTGGGCTTCCTCGTACAACTTGAATGGCTCCTACCTCCTACCACCACTGTCTCTTATCTGCAGGGCCAAGCAAACTCTCCCTATAAGAACTTTTCCCTTTGCTGGTTACAAATGTACATACATACACATTAATCCTTAGCTGCAAAGCATGTTCGGTGCATGAACATAGTATACATCAGATAAAGGTTTAATCTTACTTTATATACAAAGTGACGGTTCATGATTCAGTGAATATTAACTATGTTACAGCTACACATTTTCTAAGGAATAACCATACGTATGTTTTGCGAAGTCAGCAATATTTCCAACTTGGGAACCTGCTTATAGAGATACAGCTTGATTGTTGTCCTCACGTTCACAACGCCGCAGGAGCAATTAGCAAGCAACCGGTAGAAGAGGGGAAGTGTACCTCATTCTACAGTGGAGATGCGACTGAGATGAATTAGGCAGGGATTGAGAGGTAACAAACACTGGCCAGCTGAATCCAGATGGAGTGACAGGGATGTTGAGCAAGAAAGAGACGTTCACAACGGCCGTAGGACCTGGTGCTTAATTAGTGGCTCCTCGAGTTTCATAATGAACTCCAACTTGGCTTCAAAGAAAATAATATTGTTGGAGTCCTCATCGAAGATAGAAAATCATACAGCTACGTAGGAAACCGTAAAGTGATAAAATTACTTTAAGAAGTACGAGGAACTCAAAAAATTTGTAAAAGATGAACAAGAGATTTATTTGTAAAAATTCCAATGCTCATGGATTAGCATTTTGTATTGGCCCTTCATGTATAATATTTTGCATCTATTATATATAAATATTTAGTTGTATATAAATATATATAACTAAGTGCATCATTGTCAGTTTCATACAAGGTTTTAGGGTGACTCTCCCCTCTCTTAAAGAAGGGAGAGTCTTTCCTCACAGGTACAAGTCTATCCAATTAGAATTTTTTCTCTTGTTGAAAGGTATAGTTGGAGATTGTAGTCGTTTTTAATTAGATGTGTAACCCAATTAGAGATGGTTGATTTTGTTTGATAATTGAATTTTATTAAGAGATGATGAGACGAGTTATGTCTGATCCAAATGACAAAGATGGTGTTCTAAGTTTACATGATGTAAGAGTGAAAAAGAGAGTTTTCTTATTCCTTGAATTCTATTATTAATCGATGAAGATCTTGTTATATATTAAGAGTTTATTATGTACTTTTGATGAATATACGTATAATCATTATTTGTTATAATAGATGGTTTGCCATTTATCCTCACATGAAGTTTCCGCATTAAATTTACGTGTCATTTATCTTTTATAATTTATTAATTTATCTTGTCAAAATACACGATAAGTAGGTGATGGAAATTGCAATGGCCCTTTCTCCTTATACCTTGCATCATCAAATTATCTGTGTAGAAGGAAGCTTCTTTTATTACATATTTATTTTAAATGTAAATTTAATTATCCAAAAGCAAACGGGAATCTTACTTGAGAGAGACCTTGCATGTGCTCAATGGTATTGTTCTTTTTAGATAAATCATAACTCTTATTTATTCAGGTCTTTATAAAGAATAACTTATTCGGTTTTTACTTAAGGCGAGTTATTGCATCACGCGCGACTTATATTACAGATAAATTTTAATTTTATAGATAAATTATTGTTAAATAATAAAATAAATTATGATAATCTAATATAAGATATATATATATATATATATATATATATTAATTATAACTTTGAAGATACATCCTAATTGAATGGAAAGATGTGCTATAATAATTTAATTTTTTTCATTGTATTTAGATTGATCAAATTTGCTATTTTTAATCGTATATCATTATTGAGTTCTCATTATATTAATACTAGATAAGACGTCACGCTATATTAATATTAAGCAAGATGTCGCGCCAAACACGACATATGTTAGATAAATTTTAATTTTGTAGATAAACTTTAATTGAATAATTAATATATTAGATATAAACTGTGATTAGCTTTAAAGATATACATCTTATTTGAATAAAAAATAAATTATATGTATTTTAATTTTTTATTATATTTATTTTCAAGACAATTAGACAGACTCTTATTATCATGAAGTTAGAAGTTTAGGTAATCTGGACAAAATATTATTATTATTTTTTAAAAAAATTAAGGTTAGTAAGATTTAAACTCATGATCCTTTTGCAGGAGGTATTGTTATTGTATTTTTTAGAATTTTTTTATTTTGATTAGTTAATTCTCCCACGTGTAATCACATGCTAGTATTAAGTCCCCATTTTATTAATAAGAGGAAATAGGAATAAAAAATGAGCCGAGTCCAAAACACAAATCAAATAATTGTCTTTTTTGTATTTAATAGTATTTTAAAAAAATAATAGAAAAAAGAACATCAATATTTTCAAGGCTTAAGAGTCAATGAGATATTAATCAAAATTTTTATATCTCTTATTGTTAAATTCTATTAATTATTTATTTAGAATGCACGTTAAACGTACATAATTATCTCCAATACAATTTTAATATATATTCCAGCTGAAATTGAATATTAATGGACTAAAAACCTATAATGCATGTAAGGCGAAACTTGAAAGACTTTATACTTCCTAAAATCAAAATAAAAAAGTACCAGAAGAAAAACCAGAAACAAAGATCAGAGGAAACTGATGCTTGAATTAGAAACCAGAAATTCAAATTTTAATTGTGAATGCGATAAGAAAAAAGAAGAAGAGTGTTTATATCCACTTAAGTGATTTAACAACTGCAAAGTTAAAATAAATGTTTTTTGAAAAAGATTAATGTAAAACCCACGATTCGAGTTAGGGTTTTATATTCAGAACCGGTCGGGTCGACCGTTATTTTTCGAGTTGAGTCAGTTTCAGGACACGTGTACCAAGCCGACGCCGGTCGCGTGTATGAGCTATGAGGGTCATGCGTACCCAAGTATATGATGATAACGTCATGAACACAGCAGAACAGAATGAGTTATCAGATATATGAGAGTATGCCAGTTAGTTTTTTTAATTTTATTTTTATATATAGTGGATCGTAGAATTAGTCTTAGGCCGCTTACCGCGTTAGGACGCATTACGGGCAGTTTGGGTGGGTTGATAGTTCTAGAGCATATCATTACGATGTTTGGTGTTGTTTGATTTTACGGGATTTTCCCTGATTTTTATGAATTTTTTTTAGGATTTAATATGACTTAGTTATTATACTTGACTCGTGCCGAAGACGAGTCAAGTATTATTTACGAAATTGCCACCAGCCCTTTTCTTCCTCTTTCCCGACCTTTTCTTCCCCAGAACGTTGCCGCGCGCCACCGCCGCCACGGCCGACGTCGCCTGGCCGCCGTTCGACGCCGCCCGGCCCAGCCACGGCGTCGCCATGCTGCCCCGACCAAGTCCGGCCCCAATCGGGCCGCCGCGACGCCGGAATCGCC
>JAURVB010010781.1:0-11234 GCA_033002965.1 Piper betle
CTTGACTCGTCTCCGACTCGAGTCAAATATAATAACTAAGTCGTATTAAATCCAAAAAAATTCATAAAAATCGGGAAAAAATCCCGTAAAATCAAACAACACCACAATATTATAATGATATGCTCTATGACTAACAACCCACCCAGACTGCCCGAACGCGTCCTAACACGGTAAATAGCCTAATACTAATTCTACGATCCACTATATATAAAAATAAAATAAAAATGACTGGCATACTCTCATATATCTGATAACTCATTCTGTTCTGTTGTGTTCATGACGTTATCATCATATACTTGGATACGCATGACCCTCATAGCTCATACACGCGACTGGCATCGGCTTGGTACACGTGTCCTGAAACTGACTCAACTCGAAAAAATAACGGTCGACCCGACCAGGTTCTGAATATAAAACCCTAACTCGAATCGTGGGTTTTACAGATACATACTTCCCCACGGTAAAGCTTTTGCAAAAGTTATTCGCTTGAAACGTGAGGTAAAAGTTGATTGGGAGCAACGGATACTGCATGCAGCTTTGAGATCCATAAAGCATTGATATATAATTCTCCACAGCTAAGCTTCAGCCAAAGTTTTTCCATTGAAGCGTGGGCTAAAAGTTGATCGGGGGCAACGGATAATGCATGCAGCTTTGAGACCCATAAAGTATTGGTATATACTTCCCCACAGTACAGCTTTTGCAAAAGTTACTCCATTAAAACGTGATCATGATTCATGGCTTAATTTGATATGGTATCAGGTCTCTCAATGTTCTTCTCAAATATATATATATTGATCAAATATTGCAAAAGATTGATATTTGCAACACATTCTGCTAATTCACCCCACATGTCACTAATTGTATGGCTTCTTATAATCAGATGATTAATAAATAAATAACTATGCATATTGCATATAGCCAATAAGAGATAATTTTGTGAGTAGATGCCAAAATATATAAGAAGAATGGTCCTTTGAAAATGATATTAGTATTTAGCAGAGTCTAGTGCATGAAAGTTCAACTTGGCAACCACTAATAAAGCCGTGTTCAGTGATATTGATATGACAAAAAAGAGAACAGTCCATATAAAGAAGCACCCAGTCTGTCACGCACTAATTCAATCTCAATTCTCATGATTAGCACTCTATACAGCACCCCACTGAACTCTTACCAGAGGTAATTAACTAACTAACCAGGTTCAATTGTCAATGAGAAGCTCTCATGAACATCTTGATCATAATTCATAGCAACAATTACAGTATATATATATATATATATATATATATATATATATATATATATATATATATATATATGGTAAAGTTTTTTTGAACAAGAAGCAGAGAAAATTTTTTGTCCGCATAAAAATGTCCGATCACAAGGATAGCATAGATTCGATGAAAAAATAAATAAAACACTCCTCCACCACCTCTCTCGCCTGCGGCTAGGTTTGTACCATGGTCGGATGGCTTAGATTTGATGAAAAAATAAAAATAAAACACCACTCCACCCTCTCCTTCGCCAGCAGCCACGTTCTAGCCATGGCCAACCGACTCGTCACCAAAACTTGACCATCAACCAATTTTATTTTTAAAGCATTTGCCAAATCTGGTCACAATTGGCCATGTTTGGCCACCCCAGGGCCAGATTTAACTGGTGGGCGGCCAGACATGGTGGCCGTAGTTGGATTTGGCCAGCACAGTCGTCGGTGACGTCGTTGGGGGAAACGGTGTTTATATTTTTTTAAAAAATAATAAATTTAGGCCGTTCTTGTAATCTTGTAATCAGACATCCCGAATCAAACTTTGAACTTTGGGGCGGGCTCACCAAATCCGCCCCATATGAATTATGATCAAGATGTTATTAAATATTCACGAAAGCTTCTCATTGACAATTGAACCTGGCTAGTTAGTTAATTACCTCTGGTAAGAGTTTAGTGGGGTGCAGTACAGAGTGCTAATCATGTGAATTGAGATTGAATTATTACGTGTCTGACAGGGTGCTTCTTTACATGGACTGTCCTCTCTTTTGCTTTATCAATACAACTGAACAGAACCTTATATGTATATGTACTTTAGAATAAAACGAGAGGGGCCGGCGCCGTAGATTAAAAAAGCTGACCAAAATGATTCATCTTCCCAATCGGCTATAAATTTAGAAACACTTGGTTAGTTCCATCCATAGCTAGCTACCTAGCTTCTCACAACTAAACGATACGTATATATAATCAAGCATATTCCATATGGAAGATACGACAATAGCAGCTTCAAACATGGCTACTACAGATGCTCCCTCTCGCACAAGTAGACGCAGATCTTGTTCCCTTCCCGCTACTACAGTGCTGCAACAGCCGTCAACCAGGGAAAATTGCCTGGGAGAGACGCCCATCTTCCTTGCCGCCCTCCATGGCAACTCGGACGCCTTCGTCCTCCTCCATGCCATGCATCCCATTGAGGAGTCGTCCTCTCGCTACTATACAAGGCAGGATGGCAACACTATCCTCCACGTTGCCGTATTGGGGCAACACTTTGGTATGGTAAAAATAAAATAATATTGCCCGGTAAAAAAAAGTAAATACTCTTTAATGGTATCCCATATTATCCATGATTATTATAGCCTTATTCAAAAATATTATCTATTTATCGGCCTATTTATTTCTAGTTTTGCAAATGTGTTAAGGCTTATAATTTTGGGATTTGCAGAGCTGGCCTACAACATCATATACACGTATCCATTTCTTGTGAACTGCAAGAATAATATAAAAGAGACGCCCCTCCATCTTTTGGCCAAGAGTCCAACCACTTTCAGGAGTGGCTACCATCTTGAACCAATGGATAGTTTATTATTTCACCGTAAGAATTACTTCCTCATCCCTCTTTGTTCTATATATCCCTGTCTTAAAATTAAATAAATGTCAAAGGCTTCTTCTCTTTTTATAAATATATAATTATAAGTTTACACCATCTATCTATTTTTTAATGAGAAATTATTAACAAATAGCTTGTTTTGATTGGCTGTTAAATAGTATTTGTAATTTAATATATAATACACTTCTTTTTTTGGAGCAGTTGCGTGGGTACCTCCATTGGAGAAGCAGGTGGACCCAAGGATGAAACAAAATTTTGAATCAATTAAGGGGAAGCTGACACCTCCGCCCGAAAAAAATTGTGGCATCTTCACCAAGTGCCATGACTTATGCAGTCAATTTAGAAAGCACAGTAAGTATAATAAGTATATAGATTGATCTTCCCATCATTTCATATGGTAGTAAAGCATTAAATATGGACTATAATCAAATTATATAACTTTATTGGAGACGGCCTAGCCAAAGCATGAATTTAATGAGTAGTTTAAAATTTAAATATAATTTAAGGGTTTAATATATCAGAAAACTTTATACAAGCTAGGCATCCTATAGCTTATATGAGCTGCATATTTAATTTGAACTTTTTTTAGTGAGTTTCATAAAATAATATATATATATATATATATATATATATATATATATATTAAAAGTAAGGTATATAAATAAGAGGTTGATAAAATTTTATGTTTTTTGACATCATTGTGACTTATTTTTTAATTTTCAAAAAATACAAAAGTTCATAGATATTTTAAAATTAAACAATTACTTTCATAATTAAGATAAAAGAGTTAAAAATATTAGTTAATTAAAATTCTTATTATTTTTATTTATTTGTGTAATTTTTGAATTGAGAGACCCACTATATTGCTCAAAATAATAAGTGTAGTTGATACAAACTATATGAGGTGTAACCCATGTATATAAGACTCTTTAATATATATATATATCCCCTTAATTAGATTGTTTTGTTTTTCAGAAACGGAAATGAAGAAAGAACGATCCCAGAGCAAAACAACATGTCGAAGTATTGGCGACACGGGAGGTGATGATTATATTATACATCTCATCTTATTATTTAAAGAAAAAAGAAATCAAAAGTCGAACTCTAATTAGAAATAGAATATTATTCAACCAATAAAAGCACAATTAAAAAATAATGAATGATCAGATTATTAGGTATAATCTAGTTTTTATTTAATATATACGTCTAACTTTAAAATGAGTTAGAACGTATATGTAATATAGGCCGCGCACGGCGTCTTGACTGGTACATAAACAAAATTAATAAATTTTAACTTGTATGCGTACTCGATTGAAACGTATACTAATGCACTGACAATAATTGTACCATGCAAATTGCAGGAGCTAAAACAAGATTAGCAACTGACAAACGTCCCAGTCGGCTGCGTCCAGCTCTTAATGAAATACTCTTCTTCGTGGGGTTTGCAATCGAGATTGTGCTCAGAATTTTCGGAGCCAGTTGGTGCTCTTAATGAAATTGTCTTTCAATCATTTTTTCTCTTACATAAATAATATTGAACTAATTAACTAATTCCCTCACCAAACTAACTTGCTTATGCATGACTGTAACTCTCGGTAGCAACGTTAAGGTTGCTTCTAATTTATGGATGCTAGCTTCATTGTGCTCTACTAGAAATTCAGCTTTTGAAATCATACTTTTATGATCCTATGATAAATGTTCAGTACGTAATATAACGTTGAAAATTTTGTTGTTGGCTTAATTGTAGGATTCTCAAAAATGGATGACATCAAGAAAAAACGCATAAGAGATAATTGGGGGACTCGTGTAGCGGCAGAGCTGGTGGAGAGGTCGACGGAGTGGAATTACGAGTTGAGAGATCGTGATAATGCTAACCCGCCTCGATATATTACCGACACTCAAGCACCAGAAAATGCGGGTAATGTAGATTATCTTGAAAGGCCAAACAATATGTTACTAATCTATCTCTAGTTAATGAATTTTGCGTATTTTTTACATATAATCACAGGCATAAAATATCAATCATGTGATGATATCGTAACTTGTAATACCTGACGTCGAACTGTAAATCTAAAGCCCTATAAAAATGGCCCAAAAAAACATATATATTAATTAAGGAGCCATATATAGAAATAATATTAATTGGTAAATGGCAATAATATTAATTGGTCTAAATAAAACCAGGGCCAAATTAGGGTTTTACGTACCACCTTTGATCTGTTTTTACCAAGTGTTCATGTTTATTATTAGTAGCTTAACTCATCGTTTGCTTGTTAAGTATTGGACTGAAAATTGATTAACATGAATATTTCTCACTTTCAGGGAAAAAAATGTGGAAGAAAGCTCCATCTTTGTGGCTGCAAAACATGGAGTAGTGGTGATAGTTGAAGAAATACTAAACAAATTTCCTTTCGCAGTCCATTACGAAGACAAGGACAACAAGAACATAGTGCTTCTATCAGTGGAAAACAGGCAGTACCAAGTGTTTGAATATTTGATAAAGCATCACTACTCCACAAATGCATTCCAAAGAGTTGACAACCAGGGAAACAGTGTTTCACATTTGGCCGCTAAGCTTGTGGAGAAGAGTTCTTTTAATTGTCTTTCTAACATTCTTGGAGCTGCTCTACAAGTTCAATGGGATATAAAGTGGTTTAAGGTATCCTCATAAACTTCTTTCCGGCCCCTTCATGCTGTCAAAATTTGTTACATGATTCGTGCTATAGGCATGCTTATCATTCATCATGTTTTTTATTTATTCATTTACACCAGAAATGTATGTGTTTAGCAATATATATTTGAGACGTAGTTTAAAAACTGAAAATTAGACTCGATTTAGCATGTCATTGAGTAGAGTCGACTTGGCCTACTCAGAATCATTTATATTAAATTTTTAAATATATAAATAAAAGTTATATGAAATCTGTATATATTGATCTTTTGAAACTTGAAATTAATAAATATATGATTTGTATTACTTTGAAAAAAAATCATATACTTTGATAACCATTATGACTTGATTCGGTGAGTAACTTGTAAAATTAGTCATTGTGAAATCATTTATGGAATTTAACTTGACAAGTTATACGACTCTGGGAGTTTTGGAGTCAAACAAAAATTGAAACTAGAATCTAGATACATATAATTTGAATGGTACTCTTAATTATATACCATGCATATATTATATGTTTTAACTCTTTGTGGGTTTATGCTTGTTTTATAATTTGTGCAGTACATCAGAGAGAAAGTGGAAGGGCAAGCACGGTACAACAACGATGGAAAGACGGCCCAAACATTGTTCGACGAGAACCATAAACTGATAGTAGGGGACGCCGGAAAATGGCTCACAGCCTCGGCCACTGCATGCTCGGTGGTGTCCGGACTGGTGGCGACGGTGGCCTTCGCGACCTCCACCTCCTTCCCTGGAGGCACAGACAAAGGTCTGCCGGTGTTGGAAGGGAAGACCTTCTTCAATGTTTTCGTTGTTGCTTCCTTCTTTGGCCTATGCTTCGCAGTTATTTCTGTTTTGAGCTTCCTTGCTATCCTCACTTCTCGCCTTCTACAAGAGGATTTTGAGAATTACTTGCCCACCAACCTCATGGTTGGCCTCGTTTCCCTCTTTTTATCTGTGGT
This sequence comes from Piper betle, assembly GCA_033002965.1. Taxonomy (NCBI): domain Eukaryota; kingdom Viridiplantae; phylum Streptophyta; class Magnoliopsida; order Piperales; family Piperaceae; genus Piper; species Piper betle. The sequence continues at coordinate 6,501 of JAURVB010010781.1, forward strand.
GTTCATGATGGTTTGCTTTTGTAGTGGCCATTTTTTCATGCTCAAGTCTTTGTGCAACAATTCCTATTTTATAAGGAGATTGGTGGATATCACGACTCCTTTTGGGTTTTATGCCCTGATCAGCTTCCCTGTGGTGGCCATGTTTATTGGTCCTCATTTTTCTTTGTTTATAGACCTCCTCATCATCACCTTTGGTGGCAAGCCCTGGCGAAGTTTTGCCCGAGGATTCTTCTAAATCGGTCGGTAATTAGTTGTGTGCGGCCAGTGTGTTCATCATGATGTGTCGAATAAGTGCATATGTCTATATTGATGTTACATTTTAACCTGGAGTGATATGGTTTGATATGTAAGTAGTACTTTGAAGTGATGCTGTAAAATTGTTGGGATGACATGAAATTAATGTTTGGGAGGCTTGATTAAATATTGTGGCACTGTACAAAATGCAACCACCTTATATGTAATCCCAAGATAAAGTGCTTGTCTAGTAATTGTCAAATATATATATATATATATATATATATATATATATTAGAATTAATAAATGGAAATAAAGATAATAAATCTGATAATGAGGAAGATTTAAAATTTTTTGAAGATTCAGAATTCCAAGTTGGTGAAACTTCTAATAATCAAGAATATTTAAATGTCATTGAACAAACTATTTCTAGGAAATATATATTAAAAATTAAAATAATTTTTGATAAGAAATTTATATTAGAAACTTTAGCTTTAGTTGATACTAGAGCTGATAGAAATATTATCAGAGAAAGATTAATTCTTACTCGTTATTATAAGAAAACTAAACAAGTTTTATCTACTGTAAATGATCAAAGATTAAAAATTAAATATAAATTATCTCACGTGATTGTTTGTATAAATAATACATGTTTATATTTAACTTTTATATTAGTTCAAGCAGGAACAAAAGTGATTCTAGGAAATCCCTTAACTGCAATAATTGAACCATTTACTTTTGAAATGATTTTTCTTTCAAATTTTGATATTAATGTTTTATGTGTAAGAAATTCTAAATTAAAAGTAATTTCCTTACCTTTAAATGTAGTATGGTACACACCATTATGTGGTAAGTCTTTCTTCTTCACAGCTCATTTCCATGCAATGGTGAACCAATATATCCCAAAAATGCAAAACTGGCTTCACAATAACCATAACCCTAAAGACATAGAAAAACCAAATTCCCCGAGGAGATGAAGAAGGAACAACTCACACTCGGTGTAATGGACGTAGTACTCGTACTCGCTGCTCTCCACCCCGACCAGTTTCCGCCGCTCGATGATCTTGACGGGGTCCCGACCTCCAGCGGCAGCCTGCTGGCCTTTCACTTCTCCGGCAGCGCTCCGGCGGCCGGCGACGGCCCCTTGCCATTGCAGTTCGCGGCTGACGAGTCGCTGGCGTCGGACAAATAAACGAAATAAAAACCTAAGACTTACTTTCTGTCCGATTGCCCGGCTGTTACCCGTTTTTCATTTCATAGCCCAATGTGTCAATACCAACTTAATTTGTCTACAGCTTTGAACCTGAAAAAAAAAAACAGAGTAATGATCTAACTGGAAAGTTATTCTGTGTGGAAATGATCAGGAATCTATTATTTGTCTCTTTCATCACTGTGACATTATCAGGTATCTCTTATTCCACATTGCTAGTTTCAAAGATTGACAGTCTCCCTTGTTATTTATTTTCCTAGAGATATCATATTCCGGTACTGAGCTAGCTCCAGTGGCTTTAAAGCCTACCATTATTACAGATGAGCTTTGGAAGTGCCGAAACTCAATCATACACTCTATTGTTCTTCCGAATAAGATTGATGTTCAATTTTTAATGCATTCCTACTTGGCAAGAATGAAATCTTACTCCTACATTCTTTTTACTTCAGAAATGGATATGGAAGGCAAACTTCTACTAGTTGGGAACGACAAAGTATGGAGCTTTTACATCATGAGAACATGATATTTATTGCTTTTGATGGGGGTTTCTGCTCTTGGGGTTTGCTCGTGTTTAATGCTAATATGGATAATATTTTTTCAGGAGGAGGTGCCTTGGAGTTGGAGGGAATCAGAGAAGCCGAAGAATCTGAACTAATTGCTTTCCAAAAAGCTTTGGACTATGCTCATCAACCTCATTTTGCAAGCATAACTTTCTTATCTGATCATAGTAACCTACTTACATTTATGAATGACATGGATAACTGTATATCTTGGACTAATTCTAGTTTAGCATGGATTATCAGTTCAAGTTCAATGACTTTTGTGCTACTCTAAAATGGATTAGCCGTGATCTAAATTCAGTAGTTCATGATAAACCTGTTGAAGCTAGATCAATGTACGTTGCTGCTCTCTAATATATATATATATATATATATATATATATCATATATTGTAAAAAAAATAAAAACATGATCCACGAACCGGCTTTTATTGAAGAAGCAATACAATTAAATATTTTTGTTCCCCGTTATTCAAGTTTGCAGCAAAACTAAGTAATATTATATTGATTCATTCTTTCTGTAACGATTCCTTCAATTAATTAATCAATCACAACGTAGATAAAATTTTATTGAGTAAAATATGCAATATTTTATGATTTTTAATTGTGTATTATTATTGTAATTTACTATTTTTAACTGATTCAGAGTTTAACATAAAATTTAAATTGACTTATAATAATACTTTAATTGAATTTAATTTATAATATTTATTCCTACTACTTGATTTGCATCATAATAGACATTTATTTGTTATAGTCTTATCTATTACATTTATTTTTAAAAATCTTAATATATTATTAACCCCCCTATATTAAATTGCTGGCTTTGTTTTTTTTGCAACATCGCATTTATATTTTATTGTGTTGTAGTTGATTTTGACCACATCCCCCATTAATGCTAAGTTAATTTAATAGTTATATAATTATTAGTTATTATTAAAAAAGATTAGGAGTGTATTCCATCTAAATTAGACATTTATAAAAATTAGTAAAATTTACCTACATAATTATAATGATATTACAAGAATTAATGTTTGCACTTAATAACACATACTTGATTTAGGATTTTCATTTATTTTTTTATTTATTATCTATTGATAGGAAAAACTTAGAATATAAATTTACCCGATTAAAAATCTTAAAATTGTGATAATTTTTATTTAATTATTAAAATTTTACTTGAATTGATATTTTTTACTTATTAATACCTAATCAATTAAACTTATTATTCTATTTTTATTATAAAATTAAAATTACTTTTAATATTTGTGTGTGTGTGTCAATATACACATCACACATATATATATGTACACACACACCATTGTATTTTAAAAATATATCTTTTTTGTTAGAGTTAAATAGATATTCATTATTTTATTTAAAAATAATAATCAATAGTTTTTTCGAATTATTTTGTATATTTTTAATATATATTATTAATAAACGTACCTCTTGCATTGGCACACGGGTCTTCAACTAGTTATTTATCAATTAGTCAATATTAATCAATTTTTTTAATTTAAAAATTTACTTGTAGGTTTGGTCTTAGATAACGTAGGTTTTCTATTTCTACTTGTAATAATAGAATAATAAAATAATATTTTATTTTATTTTTATGAATAGGAAATAAAGGATAATATTATAAAATGGTTAGAGGACATGTGGTAGATCCTAATTTTAAAAAAATTAATAGAAAACAAATATTTTTATTAAGAAAATAAATAATAATATTGTAAAATAATTAGAGGACAAGTAAATCTATTGTAACTTAATTTTATATCAGTTACTCGAGCAAAATATATTTTAGTTGTTATTTATTATTTAGTTGATTTAAAATGTATATATAGACCTAATTATGTACTCTAGTTCTAATATATATATATATAGATATTATTATGCAGAACCCATTGAAAAAAATGATAAAATTATATATGTAACTCATATATATACGTACACAAAAGGTGTAACTCACCCTAGTTTTTAGTTTAAATTTAAACATTAACGTAACCGCTAAACCTCAGAGACAGCTTGCATGCATTTCTAGCAATTTGTGGCACAGAATTGACAGAGTACGTGCCACAAATATTTTGGTCGTCGAGAAATGTTGTACCTCATCTGTGTAAGTATGGAGATCGAGTTGGGTAAGCAATTACAGCTTTAATTTGGTTTTAGATCTTGTCTTCCAAATTATTGGCACAAGTTTCCAAATCTAAAAATTGATTGGGAGCCACAGATAATGCGTGCAGCTTAGTAATCATCCAGAAAGTATTGATACATACTTCCCCACGGTAGAGCTTTTGCCAAAGCTATTCCCTTGAAACGTGAGCTAAATGTTGATTGGGAGCAACGTACCTGCATGCAGCTTTGAGATTCATAAAGCATTGATATATACTTCCCCACAGTAAAGCTTTTGCAAAACTTATTCAATTGAAGCGTGAGTTAAGAGTAACGGATAATGCATGCAGCTTTGAGATCCATTAAGTATTGATATATACTTCCCCACAGTAAAGCTTTTGCCAAAGCTATTCCCTTGAAACGTGAGCTAAATGTTGATTGGGAGCAACTTACCTGCATGCAGCTTTGAGATTTATAAAGCATTGATATATACTTCCCCACAGTCAAGCTTTTGCAAAACTTATTCAATTGAAGCGTGAGCTAAGAGTAACGGATAATGCATGGAGCTTTGAGATTTATTAAGTATTGATATATACTTCCCCACAGTAAAGCTTT
>JAURVB010010782.1:0-10656 GCA_033002965.1 Piper betle
GTGTCATTACAGGGTACGATGGAATGAACCAATCAGCCAATAAGGGGGCACGATGGACTGACCGATCAACCCAATATTTTATAGTGGCATGGTGGACTAACCCATCAGCCAATAGAACTACAACATAATAGGGGGTACGATGGAATGAACCAATCAGCCAATAAGGGGGCACGATGGACTGACCCATCGGCCCAATATTTTATAGTGGCATGGTGGACTAACCCATCAGCCAATCGAACAACATGAAGCTTGATCCCGACATGGGTATGTAGGCTAATCAAGATTGTTTGATTTCAGCTCAAATAAGGTAGAATAAAAGTATAATAGGATAGTCAGGTTAGGAGAATGGGTAATAAATGGGACTTCTTTTTATTTTGTTTTGAGTTATAAATGTGGCTATGAGAAATGGTCTAAGACCATGGGAACCATTATTTTATAACTTTTTACTCGGCATTTAGTAGTTTTATTTTGGTAACACCTGACCAGCTAGGCCCACAATGTTGTGAAAAATGGCTGGGTCGTTACAAATTGTCATCGTAAGATCGGTCTATAAACACTTACTTGCACTATAAGCCCGAATTAGTAGCATGAAGGTACGTCTATAATGAGGGTTAGCTCAACCCTATGGTTCAAGGTAAGAACTTTATCGTGCTATGAAGGACACTTCCTTCACTTCAACCTTCTACTTATGCCCAATACTCTAGTATGAGTCAAACTCCTTCCACAGGCTGGCCAATCGCTAAATGGGTTAAACTGTGTGTGTGATGATCCACTAACCATTTGATCTATGTTTGCTAGTTGTGGCCCATAGATGTACTATCATTCTATCTGAACAATTTGATTACTGTGGTTGTCCCATCTAGACATCTGTGCATCCCTATGTGGCTGTCACTAACAATGTCTAATGGGATTATCTTCCGATATACATTTGACCTAAGGGTGTCAGGTCCAAACTATGGTTGCAAGAGAGCTGGTAAAGTCAAATCCTATGCCATATCATTAGAATAACTTCATTTTCCCTAACTCTCCTATGTTCTGCTGATGTGATTGTAGCTATATCTTGTTCTTCAAACTTTAACCCTACTCAACTCCAAAAGTTGTGACATGCGGTCGCTAGGCAAGGCTCAAAATCCCCCAAGTAGTTGTTCTCATGTAGGGCAAGACAACTATTTAGCCATGGCTTAAGCTCTAACTGCTCCACTCGGTTGGCAATTGAGTAATACATTGACAGTGGTTGTAATGACCCGACCCAAAGTACAACGTAATGGGCCTAAGTCATTTCTTTAAAATAGTTAAGCCAAGTTAAAAATCTATAGTCCATTCTTATTTATAAATAGGATCTTCTCCCAGTCGGTATTAGATGTGGTATTAAGTTCAGGGATCTCACAATCCACCCACCTTAGGAAATTTCATGCCTAAAATTCCTACACTAAAGCCTGTTGCTAACCCCACCCCACAACCTTCTTTGGTCCGTGATTGGCAGCTTAGCCAACATCCCTAGTCTTGGCCCGTGACCGGCAGCCTAACCAATGTTCCTAATCTAGCCCACCATCTAACACGTAACCAGGTTGCTCTAATACCATTTGTAATGACCTGGCCTAAAGTGCAACGTAATTAGCCTAAGTCATTTCTTTAAAATGGTTAACCCAAGTTAAAAATCTATAGTCTATTCTTATTTATAAACATTATCTTCTCCCAGTAGGTATTAGATGTGGTATTAAGTTAAAGGATCTCACAATCCACCCACCTTAGGAAATTTCATCACCAAAATTCCTACACTTAGCCAACATCCCTTGTCTTGGCCCGTGACAGGCAGCCTAGCCAATGTTCCTACTCTAGCCCACCATCTAACACGTAACCAGGTTGCTCTGATACCATTTGTAATGACTCGACCGAAAGTGCAACGTAATGGGCCTAAGTCATTTCTTTAAAATGGTTAACCCAAGTTAAAGATCTATAGTCAATTCTCATTTATTAATAGGATCTTCTCCTAGTAGGTATTAAATTTGGGATTAAGTTGAGGGATCTCACAGCGGTAGTGTGTATTCGGTCAGTGGGTAGTGCATCTCAGATAGTGGTTGTATAACTCAATCGGTGGTTGTGCAACTCGGTCGAAGGTTGTGCACGTTAGTTGACGGTTGTGCAACTCAGCCGACAATTGTGCACCTCAGTCGGTGATTGTGCAAATTGGTTGGTAGTTGTGCAACTCAGTTGGCAACTGTCCTATCCAGACAATGAGGATCTGATCCTAATCATATACATCGTAAATCCACTACTGTCTCTGACATGTTTTCTTCCATGTGTCTGTCTCCCTGGATGTGGCTACTAACAACTCGGCTCAAGTTATCTATCCATGTGTGTCTGATCCAAAGGGCTCCAGATCATGGTGGTAACACATACGATTGTGAACCCATGCTGAACCCACACTGATCTCCTAAAATCTTGAGTGGCTGCATCTATCGGTGTTAACTAGCCCTCAAATGGCAACCACTGATCTGATGCTTTATCACTTGTAGAATCCTATCAAATATTTGATCTCAGAGGCAACGATGGTCTTGATCTTTTCTTCGTCATATTGAGGCCAATGTTTGGCAAAGGGAAGCCAAAACTGCTGCCACTATGGTCATAAACTAGTAGAAGAGGGAGAGCGGCAAAGTGCCCATCATGACATGCATGTCAGATTCCTGTTGTCATCCAGATCCTGTAATGACCCGCCATTTGACACAACATTGTGGGCCTAGCTGGGAAAGTGTTACTCAAAATTAAAGCAAATATATTTAATAAGTCTAACATTTTTGTAAACAAAAACACATATAAAGATCCCACAATCTTGGACCGTTTCCCAGTAGCCACACTTATTTCTCAAATAGTAAAAAAAGAAAGGAGTCATCATATTTATTTTGCTCCATGCTCTGGCTGTCAATCACCTAATCTCGTATCTGCACACCTGCGGAGGCAATTCCAGTGCCAGTGCCTTATACACCCTGGTCATAGCCTTTTTATAGGGAGGCTATCACTGCACTCCAATGCGATGGAGGAATCGTTGTGCCTCACTCACCCCAGCCGTAGCCTTTTTATGGGGCGGCTATCATTACTCCAAAACAATGTTGATGCATTACACAATTTACACACATAATACGACCCCGTGTCGGACTGAGTCAATTCTTTGACCCCGGTTGCACTCAGTGCATGGTGGTCGAATCTGGGCTCTGGCCGACCAAGGCTACTAAAAAGGAAAGTATGATCTTCTACCTATTATACGTACCTGACTTGTGATTTTGTCTGGCTATGAACCGTTAACCCTAATCTGAATAAGGGCATAAAATTATACATTAGTACAATTTTATTTTGCATGAACCTACATGCAACTATATGACTAATATACTATCAATTTTAAATGATGTAATTAGTTCATGTTAGTCTTTATTTCTTATTAAATTTTTAGCAATTCTAATGACAATTAATTATTAATTATCCCCATGTGCGGTCCGAGGCCGCTGTGCACCACAGCACGTTGGGGTGCGGAGGTGGTGTTGGCTGGTGTTTCCAGGGAGGGAAACGCGCCGCACAGTGGCAGTTTGGGCGAAAAAATTTATCCCCTAAACTGACCCCTGTGACAGTTGCCATCCCACTTTAACAATTCATTTAACGACCCCAAAGCTCCCAGCTTTATTGTAATCAACTAGCAAAAGCCGGTATTTTCACCATGCATGGCGACCAACCAGTAATGTGGCGGCCTCCATTTGCTGCTATAGCATCACCAAATTGGCCACCACATGGCAACCTTCAACCAGTCCTTGGTGACCCCATCCTGGCCACCCAAACAAGAACCGCGACCAGACCCATGGTGACTATTCTAGTCAGCCATATAAACAGCACCCGACCAGCCCGCCTTCTTTTACTTCCACCCAATCTCAGACCCCATCTTCTATCTACCCCACTAATCTGATTGGAAAAACGCCAAAGATCCAACCTTTATCCGTTGCTGTCTCATGGAACTTGGACTAAACCCTACATGGGGACCTTAATTTCACCATTCATGGTGGCCGACCAGTAGCCATGGCGACCATGTCCTGCCCCATAAAGGTGACGACCAGCACCACCCCAAGTGACGACCAGTCTGCCCTTTCCATGGCGGATCCATGTCTGGCCAGCAACACCACTCAATCAGGACCAACCTGGTCTCCCTACACCTCCTGATTTACATCTCTCCCCGCCGGTCTGACTCGGCCACCCAAGGCGACTCCGTCCGGCCAGCAGCACCGCTGGGAACACTCCCTACTTCCAGCACATCAACCCTACTCACAAGGATGGAGGATGGTGTTGTTGCTGCTGCTAAAACAGCAGGACGTCCTGTTCGTTTTCTTCTTCCCTTGTTGATTTCTCATTTAATTCTTATATTTAACATGTTTATGATTTATGAAACATGTGTATGCATGCAACAAAAGAAAAAGAAAGGAAAAGGAATTACCTGAGCGAAGGAGGAAAGCCAGCATCTGTCCAAGAGGAGAAAGATGTAGAAGACGCCCTCCCCTTTTCCTTTTACAAAGAATGAAATGACGGCTAGGGTTTGTGGAAACACCCTTTCACCGCAATTCCTTTAATCGGGTAATTGGGTAATCAATACGGTTCAGTTAACCATTTCACTTAACCTCTTAAACAGGTACATGGTATGATTCACTTAAATGGTTAGATGGATAAATAATGTGGTCGACTTGACCGATTCAAGTAGAATCGTCCAGTTAGAAATTACTTTTCAATTAACCGGGTAATTCTTACCTAACCAGCTAACGAAATTTTTTCCCCATGTTCGATTCCCCGCGTCGAACGTTATATATTATATATATATATATATATTATTATTATTAATTTTTTTTCTTCGGGTCTTCACAGATCCAATATCCATCTTATGCCCATTCTACCTCCACTAGCACTAGAACATGTCTTGTCACATCTAACTAAACAAACAGTCTGATATCATGATAACAATCCATAGACATGACATGTCAGCTTAACTAAGGTCAGTTCTACATATTTCTGCTCAACCCTTGAATACACTATTGTGCATCTAACTAATGAAAAAAATCTGCATGTAAAAAAAATAAACAAAAACATACTTGCCAGCTTGACTTGGAGCAGTCTTTGCACACACATCAAGTATGAAAATATCTGCCAACTTAATTGACCGAGAGTAGTACTCATACAAAACTGTGACACCCCAAATCCGGTTCACTCGCGAACTGAACAAGACCGTCACGTGTCCCGAGTGGATCTACTGTCAATGTGTCAAGATCGAAGATACTTATCGTTATGCATGGATGAATGGACGGAATCCTAACATGCCACAACATGGATGACATGACAATATTTTTTCACGTAAATATTTAATTTGGCAACATCAAAATATCCTACATTTTTGGGTCTCAACCCACATTCTCATTTGTTCATCTTCACTTTTCACAAATATATTTCAGATCCTGTTATAAATATGCATTTCTATATACCAAAATCTTCATCACAAGTATTTCATTTTTTCCCTAATAACATAACAAACAATTAAAATAGTCAAAACAATCATTTGGTTCACGCACGTGCGTGTCTGCATGCAAGGTAGGCCACTGCTCCTCCTTCCAAGCCTACATATCTAGTATTTAATCCTCACTTATATATATATAAAGAAAAGCATCAATAACAAATGTGACTAGTCCAAAATATAACTACATAACAAACTAGCAAATGAGAGCAAACTCTCATTTTGAAGAAAACTTTTATATACTTCTCGTGAGCTGTACTGACCCGGCCTAAAGTGCAACGTGATGGGCCTAATTCATTTCTTTAAAATAGTTAACATAAGTTAAAGATCTATAGTCCATTCCAACTTATAAACAGGATATTATCCTAGTAGGTATTAGATTTGGGACTAAGTTGAGGGATCTCACAATCCACCCACCTTAGGAAATTTTGTGCCCAAAATGCTTATACTTGGACCATTGCTAGCCCTAGCCCATGACCTTTCTAGCCTGTGACCGGCAGCCTAGCCAACATCCCTAGTCCAGCCCACCATCTAACATGGAACCAGGTTGCTCTGATACCATTTGTAAAGACCCACCCAAACCGGACCGAGTGTTACCTAAAATATAATTGATGTGATAATAACATTCTAGAACATGAATTGTAATACTACAAATAAGTCTAGAATTTATAAACCATCAAAATAAAACATGTTCTGATAGCATTTGACAATATATAAAATAACCGTCCCACCGTCTCAGACAGTTTCCCATAGCCACATTTATAACACAAGAAAATAAAAGGAAGTCCAATTTTTATTATCATTTCACCAACCTGAGTTATTTTTATTCTTCAGTCCAAAGCTATTCACCTGCAGAGGCAATTCCGCGTTAATGATAAAACCACAAAGCTGCATAATTAAATGAAACAAGTCAATAAAGTCCCCATTATCATTTCAAAAGTCTTTTAGTTGTTATGAGCCTATGCCAAGCTCGATATATGCTGGGAGGAATGGCCTTCCAATCCAGCTACCATCCTATGCATCCGCACACACGCTACATGGCTCACGGCCTGTAGTTACAGATGTTTGCCATTGACTCACCCTCTTGGTATCACAAGTGTATAATGAGCCGTCTTGCGCTATTGCGTCTTGTTGCCAATTTCGACATGGGGATAGGTGTTCAATCTTTCAGGGGGTGCTGCCTTGTGCCGAATTGAGTCGACCCCGGTTGCGTACCAGCGCATGGTGGTCAAAAACTCAAGTCGACCAAGACTCCCACATAATAATTTTAAAGGTGCGACCCCATGTCGAACTGAGTCAATTCCTTGACCCCGGTTGCACTCAGTGCATGGTGGTCGAATATGAGCTCAGGCCGACCAAGGTTGCCAATAAGGGAAAATACTACATTTTAAATAATTATACAGACCTGGATAGTTCGTAAATAAACTCTCACCTATGGCAAAAAATCCTAATTTGAACGAGAACATAATAATATATATAAGTATAATTTTATTCGGGTAGAAATGCATGCAACTAAATGCCTAATATATATATCATTATTAAAATTTGACAACATAATTATGCAACCATTCAAAAATATTAATATTTAATTCTCAACAAATTTAGTGAAATAATTAATTATTCATGTGACATAATCATTTAAGCCATACTTTACATTTTAAATTAATTATCCGTCATTATTAATACTTAACAATTGATACAATAATTATTAACTGATCAAAAAATATTTAATTACTATTATTAGTATATTTTCCTTTTAGATGATAATTACTTAAACACAGTCTTGATGATTTTGTTTACAATTATAATTTTTTTAAGTTGCTATGATTATTAATAGTAATTTAATTAATTAAGTTTATCAATTAAATTAATTAAATTAATTTGTATATTTTAATTCAAAGAGATTACTTATACGATTATTTTAAATAATTCAACTCAATAAAGGTTCAAACTTTATTTATTTTCATTATGCGATTTAGGTTTGACGCTTGTGATTTTTACCTGATCATAATTTAATAACCCATTTTGTACATTACTGACCCATTTTTAAAATAATTACTTTATTTACCTAATATTAAATTTAATATGATAAAGGTAGAATCTTTATTTTATTATTCACTTATAACCATCCGATTTAATTTAATCGCTTGTAGTACGCCGATTAATTATCTACCGTTTATCATTACCGTATTTTTATTACTCGTGGCGATTTCGTACAATAATTAACTAGTTTAGTAACTTTACCCATAACCCATTAGAATAATTATTCTTAAAGATTTATTACGAGTTAATATTATTTTTTAACTCGAGTCGGTGTCGAATCAAACTATATTTACAAAACGGCCACCTTCTTCTTCTTCTTCTTCTTCTTCTTCTTTGTCACAAAACCAGACCTGGCGTCTTCTTTCAACCTTTTGCAAATTTCCCCAGCAACCCAATTAAACAACCATATAAATATCCCAACCAAACGTCAACAACAAAATAAAAACAGCAAGCGATGAAGCATAAATAGGAAGGATACGAAACATCACCTACCAAACAGGTGTTTTCACATACCCTAGCTGTCATTTTCATTTTCATAAATTTTGAAAGAGGACGTCATTTTTCACATACGGGTGTAGGGGCGTCTTCCTCACCTTAGCTACCTAGTTCTCCTCTTCCTTACCGATGCTTCTTCCTTACTCGGGTATCTTTCCTATTTATGCTTCATTACAAGCGTTGAACCAAATAGCATATTGAAAATAAATAAAGTTCTAACCTTTATTGAGTGGAATAATTTAAAATAATTGTATTAGTAATATATTTTAATGAGAATAAGCAAATTAATTTAATTAATTTAATCGAACGACTTAATTAATTAAATTACTATTAATAATGATAGGGACTAAAAAATTATAATCGTAAACTAAATCATCAAGACTTGTTTAAGTAATTATCATTTCAAAGGAAAATATACTAATAATAGTAATTAAATATTTGTTTATCAGATAATAGTTATTTTATCAATTGTTAAGTATTAATTATGATTTGGATAGTTAATTTAAAATGTAAAGTAGGGCTTAGATGATTATGTTAGATGAATAATTAACTATCTAACTAGATTTGTTGAGAATTTAATATTTAATATTTTTGAATCGTTGCATACTTATGTTGTCAAATTTTAATAATGATATATGTATTAGGCGTTTAGGTACATGCATTTCTACCTGAATAATAAGTATAATTTTATGTTCTCGTTCAGATTAGGATCATTAGTCACAGCTCCAAGTTTACTTACGAACTATCTTGGTCCGTATAATTATTTAAAATGTTGTATTTTCCCTTATTAGCAACCCTGGTTGGCCTAAGCCCAGATTTGACTACCATGCACCGAGTGCAACCAGGGTTAAGGAATTGACTTAGTCCGACACGAGGCCGTACCCTTAAAATTATAATATGGGAGTCTTGGTCGACTTGAGTTTCTGACCACCGTGTGCTGGAACGCAACTGAGGTTGTCTCAATTTGACACAAGCCAGCACCCCCTGAAAGATTAAGAAATGTCCCCATGCCGGAAGGGCAATAGGGTGCAATAGCATAAGACGGCTCATTATGCATTTGTGATACCGAGAGGGTGTGTAACAACCCGGCCCAAAGTGCAACGTAATGGGCCTAAGTCATTTCTTTAAAATGGTTAACCCAAGTTAAAGATCTATAGTCTATTCCTACTTATAAACATGATCTTCTCCCAGTAGGTATTAGATGTGGGACTAACTTGAGAGATCTCACAATCCATCCACCTTAGGAAATTTTGTCCCCAAAATGCCTATTCTTGACCCGTTGCTAGCCCCATCCCATTACCTTTCTGGCCCTTGACCAGCACCCTAGCCAACGTCCCTAGTCCATCCCGTTGCTAGCCCCAGTCCATGACCTTTCTGGCTCGTGACTGGCAGCCTAGGCAACGTCCCAAGTTCAGCCCACCATCTAACACGGAACCAGGTTGTTCTGAAACCACAGCCCAAAGCGTAACGTAATGGGCCTAAGTCCTTTCTTTAATGGCTAACCAAAGTTAAAGATCTATAGTGCATTCCCACTTATAAATAGGATCTTCTCCCAGTAGGTATTAAATGTAGGACTAAGTTGAGGGATCTCACAGAGTGAGTCAACGGCAAACATCAGTAACTACAGGCCGTGGGCAACGTAGCATGTGTGCGTATGGAGGGGATGGTAGCTGGATGGGCTGGCCACCCTTCCCAGCATATAATGAGCTTGGCATAGGCTCATAACAACTAAAAGACTCTTGAAACGATAATGGTGATTTTATTGAGTTATTTCATTTAATTATGTAGCTTAGTGGTTTTACCAGTAACGCAGAATTACCTCCGCAAGTGAGCAGCTTGGACTAAAGAATATAACTGACTCAGGTTGGTGAATTGATAATAAAAAATAGACTTCCTTATTATTCTCTTGTGTTATAAATGTGGCTATGGGAAATGGTCAGAGACTGTGGGATGTTTATTTTATATATTGTCAAATGCTATTAGAACATGTTTTATTTTTATGATTTATAAATTCTAGACTTATTTGCAGTATTACAATTCATGCTGTAGAATGTTATTGTCACATTAATTATATTTTAGGCAACACCTGGTCCGATTTGGGAGAGTCGTTACAGGTCTTGTAACGACCTGCCCGAACCGGACCGGGTGTTACCTAAAAATATAATTGATGTAACGATAATATTCCAAAACATAAATTGAAAAACACCATTTAAGTCTGACAATATATAATATAAAGCATAACAATAAATCTTGTTTCTAAAATATAAAATAACCGTTCCATGCAACTTGACAATATTGTTAACATACAATTCCGTTAGGTATTCCTCCGTCCTCATTTATTTCGTGAAGATAAAGTGAGCTAGCTTAGTTAGTCGGTCCACAATTACCCTTATGGAGTCATGCTTCTTCATGTGACATACTCCCATTTACAGGTTGGTATTTCTAAAGGTTGCAATAGTGCTCTAGGTAGTAGATGTTGGGCTTTGATCTGTTGGCAAGTCTGACACTTGGAGACAAAATCCACAACATCCCTCTTCATCCCAATCCACCAGTAGGTTTTGTAACGACCCGCTATTTTTCATGAT
>JAURVB010010783.1:0-15674 GCA_033002965.1 Piper betle
CAATTACGATCAAAATCGATGAAAATTCTAAAATAAAACGGACAGAATTTCCCCTAAAAAGTGCAATTAGGGTCACCCTGTCAAAATACTATACATAAACATATATATAAACATGTATCTATACATCACGCAACTTCATTCACACAATCTGTCATCGTGTCTTAGCATTCAATCATGTCACATCATCATATCTTATCATCATCTCATGACATTCAATCATGTCATGACATTCAATAATATCATACCATGTCTTAGCATTTCACAACATCTGCAATATAATAGTATCATAAACAAAATATAACCACTCAATCGACTGACATGTGTGCAAGCGACAACAATGCTCCTCCGTCCAAGCTGGCTCCTCCAACTCTGATTATTACCTACATATAGTATAAAGACACGTCAGTAACAAGTGTTACTGGTCCGGAAAATAAAATAACTATAACAAGCTGGCTATGAGAGCAAACTCTCATATGAAAGAAAACATCATATACTCCACGTGAACACTCTGAAGGGCACTACTGAGGAGCCACTGGGCTGCAGACCCGGTAGCATCCCGAACTTACTGATCTATTGCTGGTACTGTGCCGCTCTCGGCACTTCTTTTTCAGTACTTCACGTGAAACTTTATCCTAAGCCCTCTCCTTACCTCCATATTTCTCCTGGCCTTGAGCACGAAGGCCGAGTACTCTCAGACAGTCGCCTTTAGTACCCTTTGAACCACAAGTCTGAACATGCGCTGTACTAAACAGTATCTGTTAACCTCCACGTTCTCCGGGTGTGAGGAACTCAAACGTGGAGTTGTCAGGATCCCTCGAGAATGGAACAGTCCGCTGGCACTAATCCAGAGCCTGCTTTGACTGTCACGGCATCCGCTCATGGTACGTGCAGTCGGTTTCTCCATCTCTCGTCTCACTGAAAACGCGAAAACTACATATATATAGGGCTGGGTAGGGATTTATATAATAGGCCCGAAGGCAACTTGTGGTGGATCTTGATTTTCGAAATCATCCTCGAGGGGTTATTAATCCGGAAATCTGTTCGGCTAGATGGCCCGAGTTAAGTGGGATCCAATAAAATGCCACTTAACCCGTCCTGCAAATAATAAGATAAACATACAATAGAAAGACGTAAAACAGAGTTGAGTCCTAAACGGACTTGGTAGAAGCTCCAAGCGTGTCATCGCGCCTAGGCGGCGAGCTCCTACTCCGTACCTACACATCAAAACTAAATACTAACGCCCTCTAACTACATGATGCATCAAAATCAATGAATACCACACACGACATAATAATCATCCATCATAGTCAAATAATCATGAAAGAGAATAATCCTAACTCAAACTATTCATACTATATTTTATTCTATTTTTCTAAATTACATCATGATCACTTATCATGCTCCAACTCATTTTATCTCATTAGCTCACTTACTATTCATTTACAATTCCTCAAATCATACAATCATTACTTCATCAGTAATTAGGCATTATCATGATAAATAATCAGTCCATGCTACCATGCTATGCTAATAATCATCAATTTAAATAATCAAATTGGAGGTAATTATACCTCTCATCGTCGACAATCGACGACGGCTAGGGTTTCATCGTGCGTCTCGGAACTCGAATTCGGCGCTCATTGGCGTCCGAAGCTTGATCGGGCTCGACTGGGTGAGCCCCGTGGAAGATCCGGTGAATTTTGGCGAATTCCAGAAATTCTGGTTTTCTGTCAAGTTCTGGTGGTTTTCCGGCAAATCCCAGCGGTTTCCCGGTAGCTTCCGGCGGTTTTCCGGCGACAGTCGCCGACGGCGTCTACTGGCCGGAAAGGGGTCATGTTGGGTACCCTTGGAACCGGCTCGACGAGCCCAACTCATCTACGAGGTCAACGAGGTCGATGGAGGCGGCGGCTTGCTGGAAAATGGCAAAACAGAGCCGGCGGCGATGGGTGGCTAGATCCGGCCGGCCAGGGCGGCGATGGCCTCTGCTCCGGTCGGGGAAGGTCGCTGGAGGGTCAAGGATGTTGAGCCGACCACTTGATCGTGGCGGCGACGGTTGGCGGCGGCGAGATCGGCGACGAAAGTGCTACGTCAGCGTGGCGATTCCTCGCGTCGTGGCGCCCAGACTGTGGCCGGTCATGGTCGTGGCGGCACAACGACGCCGTGGTGGGGCTAGGGGGCGATGATCGGCGGCCGGGCGGGCGTCCACGGCAGCGGCGGCGGCATGCACAGTGGCGGCGCGCGGTAAGGGTTTGGGGAAGAAGAAAGGAAAGGTCGAGGGTGTGTGTGGTGGCAAACTCGTAAATAACACTTGACTCGTGTCCACCTCGAGTCAAGAATAATAACTAAGTGGTATTAAATCTAAAAAACCCATAAAAATCGGGAAAAATCTCGTAAAATCAAACAAACACTAAAACATCGCAATGATATGCTCTAGAACTATCAACCCATCCAAACTGCCCGTAACGTGTCCTAACGCGGTAAACGGCCTAAAACTAATTCTACGATCCACTATATATAAAAATAAGAAAAACATAAGTTGCATACTCTCATATATCTGATAACTCATTCTGTTCTGCTGTGTTCATGACGTTATCATCATATACTTGGGTACGCATGACCCTCATAGCTCATACACGCGACTGGCATCGGCTCAGTACACGTGTTCTGAAACTGACTCGACTCGAAAATAACTGTCGAACTGACCGGTTCTGAATATAAAACCCTGACTCGAATCGTGGGTTTTACATGAGCTCTATAGAAGATCTAACGAATTCCAGTGAAACCGATTTTCCATCAATTTCGGTGGTTTTTCTGCAGTTTCGGTAGTTTTTGTGATAGTTGCTGACGGCGTCTACTAGTGGGATAGCAGTGGTATTGGGTGCCATTGGCACCAGCTCGGTGAGCCCGACATGTCTACAATGTCGACATGGTCGGCAGAGGCTGCGGCTCACCGGAAAGCGGCAAAATAGAGGCGGTGGCGATGGGTGAAGAGATTCGGCCAATGTGGGTGGCGCTAGGCTCCAGTATGGTTGGGGAAGGTTGTGGGTTGGTCGAAGATGTCGAGGCAACCACTGGATGGTGACGACGACGGTTGTTGGCAATGGGATCGGCAACAAAAGCGCAGCGTAAGGATGCGGCTTCCTCGTGTAGTGGAGGCTTGATGACGACCAGGGGCGCTCGGGCAACATAACGGTGACGTGGCAGAACTAGGCGGCATTGATTGACAGCGGGGCAGCGTCGACAGCACCGACAGCGACAAACACCAGAGTGAAGGTGGCAGCGATCGAGGGTTTGGAGGAAAGAAAAAGGTTGGGTTGGTCGATGGCAATATCATAAATAAGTATTGACTTGACTCCGACTCAAGTCAAAAAATAATAACTAGTTTGTAATAAATACTAAAAAGATCCAAAAAATAGGAGAAATTTTCATAATTTATAATACATGCCACAATATCACAATGACATATTCTATAACTAATAACCCACCCAACATACTAAAATGCACATCCTAACATGGTAAACGGCTTAAAACTAATTCTACGATCTACTATATATATATATATATATATATATATATATATATATAAAATAAACTAGCATTCTCTTATATATTCTGATAACTCATTCTTTTCTGCTGTATTTATGACGTTATTATCATATACTTTAGTATACATGACCTTCATAACTTATACACGCGATCGATGTCAACTCTATACACGTGTTTTAAAACTAACTCGATTCGAATCGACGGCTGAACCGATCGGTTTATAAGTATAAACCCTGACTCGAATTACGAGTTTTACAATAACTTTTTAATAATTAGATTGTTCAAGTTCGTATATTGTTTATTCTCGCATATAACTATTATATTATCACATAAAACTATCGTTGGCAAGGATAATTTCAATCGATTATTTTTAAAATGTAAGCAAATAATTATATAAAATTTTGTATTATTTGATGTCCAGTATCGAATTTGGAGGAGTGGAATGGAGGAGGTAAAGAGCGGTTCGATCTCCCGGAGCGGTTCCCTTGGGGCTTGGAGTGCTAAAACTCGACCGAGTCTCCTCTGTACTCCTCTCCTCCACCAACCAGGGATTATGCCAAGACGAAGAAGAAGGCGCTACATTTCCAATTCCCATCCGGCACCCGGCGAGTTCCTGCTCAACGGGTGGATTTCGTGCCTTCCGCCCGTCGCCCAACCTGACAGGCAAGTTCGCCGACTTATCTCCACGTTTCAGATCATGACTTAAGAATCTAACGACGGCCAACAATTAACCGACTCAATAGCCGATACCGATTTATGAAACTACACTAAAGTGAGTTAAGTAATGGCCATCTCCCTCCTCGCCCCACCATTGCCTTCTGGTTCAACCTGCTCTCTCGACTCATCTACGAGCTATTAGTTCTGGAGGCCGTCCCCTTCTCATTCGTATGTCTTCTTCTTCTTCTGTTTTTTTCATTATTTCTACTCAAATTAATTCCTTCTATTTTTTTTTTAAAAAATTCTTTTCAGGAGCTCGGTGACATTGCGTGCTACATGTAATTATACGTCTTTCCAAGTACGCATCGATCTCTTGTTCATTCCATGAATGATAATCACTCTTTGCATTTGTTTCTTTTCTGTGGCTTGCTTATATGTTGTGGCTTGTGCTGGACTGCTCACTGAGTAAAGTTTAGCTTTTATCATGCCGGCTTCTGAGATATTATAACTGTGATCTCAATGATGCTCCATGAATATTTGTGTGGGTTTGGCTGCTCAAATGCCATAGTTGTTCCTAGATTGACAACCTTTTGGTACATGTTTTAGTATTACAATAAATATTTGCTACAATGGAGGGAAGAATTACCAGAAAATTGTTTTTCCCTGAAAATTGATGAAAGTTATAATCAAATGAGGTCAATACATTACATAGGATTATATCCAGATTACATAACTAATCCCACATTAACATTCATAACTTAAAAGAGAGAGAGAGAGAGAGAGAGAGAGAGAGAGAGAGAATCTATAGCCTGTAATACCTATCAAAACTATAGTAACTATTCTAACATCAATTAATTGCTCATATTTTGAGCTATTCTGTCCTTGTTGACTCTTCTTCATTAAGTATGGTGTTCTCCATGAATTATGCTTGGAAGTTTTCATAGGGTGCTTGAGGGCTAGCCTGGCCACCCGAGGCATAAAAATGTTCAGACCAAACATATTCTGTAACCCTATGCATGCCTAGTTTATCTTCCATATGTTCTTTTTCAACACTTGAAAGACATTTCCCCCTACCTAACCTTGCAAGTTAATTTGATTCTTGATTTTACTTTTTTTAAAAAAGTATAATTCCAATAAACAGCACTCAGTTAGGAAAAAACCATATATATAGGAACTAAGTGGTACCGCGGATTTTTATAGCAGCTTGTGTGCTTTGTTCAAGGTCAGCGGTGTATCTTATCGGCCTCCTGGAACTCAGCACAACCTTTTAAATGAAATCACGTTTTCCATTCCTGAGAATAGGTAACTTCTGTAGGTATCGAGCTTTTTCTATTCTGTTAAGCTAACTATCACTTTAATGAAACTGAACAGTGTTTACGTCTATGTGATTGCAGCCTTGGATTAATCTTTGGAAGAAGTGGAAGTGGCAAAACAACCCTCTTGCAGGTCTGATCATTCCATCGTTTCTCAAAAATAGATAATTGCTAGTTTTTTTTCTGTCGGTTTCAGCAGCTTGTGTACTTGATTGGTATCTGTTTTGTGAGCAGGTTCTGGCTGGGCTATCCAAACCAACCTCGGGATCAATTCACATTCAAAGCTACGGAAATAATGGTAGCCCCATTCAACCTCTCCAAGAATTGGATCCTCGAAGAGTTGGTATTGTTTTTCAGTTTCCTGAAAGGTATAGTGGCAACCTCCATTTATGTGGCCTTTACATGAGCTATGTTCTTTCATCTTAGCATTTGAAATATAAAATTTTGATGTAGTTTAATTGCTTCTATGATGATTGGTATCGACTTTCACTAATTTCCATCCCTATTTTCTGATCCTATGCATTATTACAGTTAAGAAGAGTGCTATGCTAGTGTTAACTAAAATTATCAATATAGCAGATTGTTTTTATTATGTTTAATGATTCATTTCTGTTTTTAAGATATTTCTTAGGAGATTCTGTACTGGAAGAAGTGACATTTGGGTGGCCTAGACAAGTGGGGCCTCTTTTGAGAGAACAACTTGCTTTTAGACTACAAACTGTTTTTCGATCTGTAAGTGAAGACATTTTGACTGATATTTATTGCCATGAATATTATGGCATGGGCTGATATGCGACAATTGAAAAACAAAACAGTGTTTCTTTACTTCTACTGGAGTTTCTTTGAGCCCTTTTCCTAAATTTGTTTTTTAATTCTAAAAGAGAATAAGTACTTATTAGTTATCAGAATAACAGAAAGATTTTTTAAAAAAAAAAGCAGAAAGATTACAAATTTCAGAGAAATGTGGAAATAGATTTTTATTTATTACAAATTCGTTTAAAGTCTACAGCCAGTAAGTTGTGTGTTGGGAGAAGCCCTGCAGAAGTACACCTTTCTGTTTTGACCTCAGTAATAAAACTTGTATAGCCTTATACTGAGATGAGATAATGCAATATAAAGACTTTCAGAAATGTTCCTTTGTAAAGCTGTCTAGTCAGATTTTCTATTGCGACTAATTTGTCCTGTAGGCTGGATCGATAATAAAACCCGTGTCACATAACACAGATAAGAGATGGAATTCGCAATGATGATTCAATCTCTTCATTTTGATGAAAGCTTTCTGATTTGTCTCCATCTCTTAAAATAGCTGCCTCGTTGATGCTCTGTTGCTACTTATGTCTCAAAGGTTGGATTGGAAGGGATCTCACTGGACAAGGATCCAAATTCTCTTAGTGGTGGTTTTAAGAGACGTCTCGCCCTAGCAATTCAATTGGTATCAAACATGTTAATTTCTTTTATGTGTATATCAGAGGTTTCTATTTTATGTTGTGGTGAGTTAATATTTTCTTATTTGGTGCAAACACCTGATTTGTTGCTATTGGATGAACCTCTTGCTGGTCTTGGTATGTCTACTACTCCTCCCGTCTACTGCATGTATATGTAACATGTGTATACTATGTACTTATGGGTATCTATGCTCGTGTTAATGTTGCTTGCAATGTTAGTTTCTGCAACATATCAACTTATAATTTTTGTAATCATCGATTGCAATTGAAAGGTTTACATAGTTTAGAATTCAATTGGCTCTTTCTACTGGTACAATTTTTGACTGCATAAATAGGCTTCAACATGAAGGTTGTAAATAGCAACTGCATTTTGCATTAATTTTTCACTTTGGAAAACAGATTGGAGAGCTCGTACAGATGTAGTCAAGTTGCTTAAGCATCTGAAGAAGGAAATGACGCTCCTTGTAGTCAGCCATGACCTGAAGTATGTTCATCTAGAAGCTTAATTCATAATGTTTAACCCTACGCTGATGAATTAATCAAGCTGTTGAACATGATGCTGCTGTATAAAAGAAGCTTCTGTACCATGTAGGATTTTTGACGAGCATCAAAAATCCCTCTGCTATCATAGTTTTTGTATTTTTTGGTGTTCTATTTCTTGTTTTATGGAATCTATAAGGATAATGTATACAACGGAATGGACTGCGAATGAAGTAGTAAAATGCTGCAGTATCTTCGTGAATTGACTTGAGGCCAGAGAATTAGTGCTTGAATGTGCTATGTGAAGAACCTATCTTAGTTGCTATTCTATTCCATGTTGGTTTTCCTTGTTTTCTGTAGAATTTTGTTGAATCATAGCAACACCTATATTCTATTTTTAACAATACAAATTTGAAATTGCTCAATCATGTCTTATGTGTACCAAAATATGCAGGGAACTGAAACATTTGGTAGATATTTCGTGGAGAATGGAGATGGGAGGGATCTTGAAGAAAGAGTCCATGGCTGATTGATCTTGAGGTAATTTATTTATATTGTTTAAACTTTTCTACGAATGTGCCTTCCGCTAAAATGCGTATGGCCTTGGTTTGTTAACAGCCAATATTGTTATGGCTAAGATTTTTGTAAAAGGTTGGCAACTGCTTTGTTTTATATTTGTATTCCCATTATGTTTCTAAGTGTAGGCTTCTATTATTTGCTACACTGATTGACATATACTGATGAGGACCTTGCTGATTTAGGTATAAGCTTCAAATTTAGATACTAGGCACATTTTTTTAAAAAAAATTAAAATTAAAATTGGCTGATTTTGGTAATTCAGGTTTAATACAAAAAATGAATTTTTAATTGGAAGTGTAATAATTAAGTGTTAAATCCCACAAAAAAGTGAATATAGTCTGTTGGCTAGTTTTCCTGAAAGTATGAACTTAATATGTAAAACATATATTAATTTGAAAACAAATGATGTGCTATGGTGAATAGTTTTCAAAGATGTATCCATTTTTCCTACTGTTCTTTCTCTATTTATTTGATCTCTTGCCAACTTGTAGTAACAAAGTTACCAAATTTTCTCCCAATCGATAACAAATTTGAATTTGAGAAGAATGTCTAATGAACGTGTAAGGTGTTGGAGGATGCTTGTTGCTCACATAATTCCATAAGAACATGGTCTCATTTCTTGGACTAATCTTTTGTTCAAGCACATAGGATTTGAGACTGCTAAATCTCCCAAACCCATCTTAAATTCAATCAACATGAGAGAGTCTAGGAAGTGGTATTAAAATTTCTTCTTAAGGCATCCACGTGGCGAGGGGTGTAAATAAGTCAACCCTGCTCGGAAACATTTTAAGTTTGGGTCGATTTGGCTTATATGTGTGCTTATTAATTTTGTGTTCAAAAAAATATTCGGTTCGAAATGGATAATTCATTAAACAACGAAAAGAACTTGAGCTAATGAATGTTCGGCTTAGCTTGAAACTCGAATTCAATGTGTTCACTGTTCGACTTAGGTCTTTAATATTATTAAAGTCAAATTAAACTTATATTGTTTTAGAAATAAAATTTTGATCTTATATAAGTCAAGCACAAGTCAAATATATATATTTGCTCGATTCAAATTCGGCTCAAAAATATAGCGAGTCAAATATAGGTCAAGCCCCAACACCATGAGTTTTAAATTAGTTCAGCTTAACTCATAATACATCAAAGCTCGTTAAGCTTTCAAACAAGTTCAAACATGCTCGTTAAAAATCACCTTGACTTTAAAAACAACCATACTCGCCTCGGCTTGTTTATACCCCTACCCTTAGCTCCTCTCACTTCTAGTAGGGATTCTAACGACCGGCAAATTGAAGGATTAATAGAGATTGTTGAAATGAGAGTGGTCCAGTCCATAGGCTTTGTTGTCACAAGGCAATATTAGGAAGTCGGTGTGTTAAAGTAAAGAGGTTGATCGTCTTCGTTCGAAATAAAATAGCTTGCACAATAGTTAACTAGTCAACAAGCCCACATAACATGCGCCATTGATCTCGAGAATGGGGGATGGGGAAGGGTGGATTTTGGGTTTGATTTTTGGGTATGGGTTCTTCATGCTTTCGGTTTTGGGGGGAAGAAAGGGCGATTGGTCTTACGAGAGAAAGAGAAAGAGAGAGAGAGAAGTTCAGCTGTGTCTGCTACAAAAATAAATTTGGAGCCTTTTTGCATAGTTCAATAGTCGAACTCGTCTCAAGATCTTTTTTTAAAAAAAACAAAATAAAATAAATAATAACAATTAATTAAGCCACGATCTTGAAAGTTAGAACCGGCTCACTTAAGGCTGTTTATCTACCGCGCCAAATTAAATTGTGCAAGCCAAATTCTATTTGTTTCAAGTCGCACTTCAATAATTAATGTCCTAATTGATTCAAATTCTACTTGATTTTGAACTAATTTGATTAAATCTATCAACACACCCGGTTTATAATTTATAATTATATATTGCAAATAACTTTTTTAAATTGTTATTTTATCATTTTTTTATAATTTTACTAAAATTATTTTTTAAAAAAAATTAATATACGTGTAACCTAAAATTTAATTTTTAAATAAAATACATAATTTTAAATCAAACCGAATGTAAGCCACTCAACTCGATTAATTTCAAACTGAATGTTTTCAAATCAAATGAACTTAATCAAACGTCGGACACCAAATCCAATGAACTCTCCTTTCAGAAAAAACGAACTCAATCGAGCTTTGAACCTCATTTTAACCTATATTATTTGCTTTGTCTCCCTGTGCCACAAGTTGAATATGGCCATATCCGGCTAAAGCAAATCAAACCGACCGAGTTACACCAAGTCTGATATGAGCTTCAACCCGTGTACAGAAATCAACACAGGTTCGTAGTTAACCACTATCTGTAAACGAATTTCAACTATTAGGTACAGCACGAAAATCAACCATCTATCTCTTTATGATGTTAGAGAGTGTTCTCTCTGTTGTATGCCAAAAGTCCCACATCTAAAGTTTTGTGGGTTTGAGAGGAATCCTCTCCCTATAAATAAGGCTCCTCCCCTTTGGTTCTTGACATCCCAAAATTGCCATCCCAAAATTGTCATCCTTCTTTCTTTGATAAATTATTTTCTTTCTCTCCTTTTGTAATATTTCTTTGATTATTAAAATATTATTTTGTAGTGTTCGAGGGCGTAAGCCTCGTTAAATTTCGGTGTTCCTTTTGTTCCTTTTATGTCTATTTAATCTATTTAATAGCTATTGTTGGGTATAGTTGTTGTTAATTATTATGCTATTTAAATTACTTGATAAATTTCTGCCTAGGAGTTGGTTTTTAAGCGGACCGTGTGTCCCACCACACTTTCCTGGGAATTTTATCTTGGGGTAATTTTTAGTACAATAGTTTTCACGCTAGTCATCTAGGTAATAGTTCTCAAAGTAAACTAGTTATCTTTGGTGAAAATTACCCAGTTTTCACAACAATTAGTATTAAGAGTAAGGTTTATTTTAGTATGCTCTGTGGTTGCGGCTTACGCTGATCTTCCACATCAGAAAAAATTTCCTTGGGCCAGTTGACATTTTGAGCTCTTGGTTTATTTTAGTATGCTCTGTGGTTGAGCTCTTGGTTTATTTTAGTATGCTCTGTGGTTGCGGCTTACGCTGATCTTCCACATCAGGAAAAATTTCCTTGGGCTAGTTGGTATTCCACATTAACAGCTATTAAATAGACTTTATAGCAGAAATGACAGACAACCCAAAAGAATCCATATCGAAGGTCAGAGCTTCATCTTCAATTTTGGCAAGAACTACTGTGACAAATGCAAGATTTGCCGTGGAGATTTTTGATGGTACCAGTCATTTTGGCATGTGGCAAAGTCAGTAAGGTTCTGGATGCCTTTTTTCAACAGGGTCTAGACATTGCCATTGAAGAAGAGAAACCGGATGATGTTGAGGAGAAAGAATGGAAGACAATAAATAGATTGGCATGTGGTACCATTAGAGCGTGTCTTTCTAGAGAGCAGAGGTATGCATTTTCTAAAGAAACTTCTACAAGTAAATTATGGAAAGCACTGGAGGAGAAATTCTTGAAGAAAAGCAGTCAAAACAAGCTCTATATGAAAAAGAGATTGTTTCGCTTCAATTATGTTCCTAGTACCTCTCTGAATGATCATATTACTAGCTTCAATCAGCTAGTAACTGATCTGGTGAATATGGATGTGATTTTTGAAGATGAAGATTTGGCTCTGATGTTGTTAGATTCACTTCCTCATGAATTTGAGTTTCTTGAAACTACTCTACTTCATGGGAAGGTTGTTGTGTCTCTCAGTGAAGTAACTGCTGCCTTGTATTCTTATGAATTAAGAAAGAAAGAGAAGCAAGAAAATACAAGTGCAGAAGTAAAAGCTCTTGTTGTGGAGAGAGGCCGGTCGCAGAGCCAGAATAAAGGAAGAAGGGGAAGGTCGAAGTCAAAGTCCAGACCAAGTAAAGATGAATGTGCCTTTTGTCGAGAAAAAGGGCATTGGAAGAAAGATTGTCCCAAGCTGAAAAATAAATGCAAACCTGAGAAGGCAAAGGCTGCTATAAATGTTGCTGAGTATGATGATGCAGATTCAGACCTTTCAATTGCTGCATCAACTAGCAATTCTAGTTCATGGTTGCTAGATTTTGCTTGTAGCCATCATATGACGCCCAATCTAGAATGGTTTTTTGATTTTAAAGAACTGAAGGGTGGAATTGTCTACACAGCAAATAATTCCCCTCTTGTCACATGTGGAGTTGGTTCAATTCACTTGAAGAATCATGATGGAACAACCAGAATCTTAACTGGTGTTCATTATGTGCCAGATTTGATGAAGAATCTCATCTCTGTCGGAACCTTAGAGTCAAAAGGTTTCGAAGTGAGGGCAAAAGATGGGATAATGAGGATCATCTCCGGTGCACTGGTGATAATGAAGGGGGTTCGAAGAAGAAACAATGTGTATTACTTTATGGGTAGTACAATTGTTGGGGAAGCAGCAGCAACTCCTACTGATGATCAGGAGTCAGAAGCAACCAGGTTATGGCATATGCGCTTGGGGCATGCTGGAGAAAAATCCTTGAAACTATTGATAGATCAAGGATTATTAAAAGGAGCTTGGGCTTACAAAATAGATTTTTGCAAGCACTGTATCAAAGGGAAGAAAACAAGGGTGAAATCTGGAACAACAATCCATGATACTGAGGGTATTTTGGATTATGTTCACTCAGATGTGTGGGGGCCTTCCAAGACAACTTCGTTGGGAGGTAAACACTATTATGTTTCCTTTGTTGATGATTTTTCCCGGAGAGTTTGGGTATATACGATGAAGACGAAGGATGAAGTGTTGGGAATTTTCCTGAAATGGAAAAAGATGGTGGAGACTCAAACAGGCAGAAGAGTCAAATGTCTTAATACAAGACAATGGTGGAGAATTAAAAAATGATCCATTTCAAAAGGTCTGTGAAGATGAAGGTATTGTGAGACACTTCACTGTCAGAAATACACCACAACAGAATGGGGTGGCAGAGCGAATGAATCGAACTTTGCTGGAGAAAGTTCGGTCTATGTTGTCCAATGCTGGGTTGGGCAAAGAATTTTGGGCTGAGGCTTTGGTATATGCTTGTCACCTTATTAATCGTTTACCATCTACTGTTATTGGTGGTAAAACTCCATTGGAGAAATGGTCTGGAAAGCCTGCTACAGATTATAATTCCTTACATGTGTTTGGTTCCACTGCATATTACCATGTTAAGGAATCAAAGCTGGATCCAAGAGCAAAGAAGGCAATATTTATGGGGATCACCTCTAGTGTGAAAGGCTATCGTCTTTGGTGTCCAGAAACAAAGAAAGTAATCTTCAGCAGGGATGTTACCTTTGATGAATCTACCATGTTGAGAAAGGTAACTTCTGAAAATATGAAGCAAACAGATGGTACTCCCAAACAGGTGGAGATTGATGGCAACAGAATGGTCCCAGCAGATGCAGAAACTGATGATGACCCTCCTATGCTAGAAGAAGAGTCAAATGAAGAAGAGGTTCAGACCCAAGAACCTCCACATCAACATGAATCAATTGCACAAAGGAAGGGAAAGAGAACCATTAGAAAACCTGCCCGCTATGTTGATATGGTCTCTTCTACAACACCAATTGCAACTAATGATGTTCCTGCCACTTATAATGAAGCAGTTCAAAGTTCAAAATAAGAAAAGTGGAGGATTGCCATGAAAGAAGAAATGCAGTCCCTTCAAAAGAATCAGACATGGAAACTAGCTAGTCTTCCGAAGGGAAAGAAGGCAATTGGGTGCAAATGGGTATATGCAAAGAAAGATGGATTTCCTGACAAGGATAATGTTCGCTACAAAGCAAGATTGGTGGCTAAAGGCTACGCTCAAAAGGAAGGAGTTGATTATAATGAAGTATTTTCTCCAGTTGTAAAGCATTCCTCCATTAGAATTTTATTGGCTTTGGTGGCACAATTAGATTTGGAACTAGTTCAGATGGATATAAAAACTGCATTTTTACATGGAGACTTGGAAGAGGAAATCTATATGTCTCAGCCAGATGGATTCAAAGTTGATGGAAAAGAAAAGATGGTGTGCAAATTGGACAAATCGCTATATGGATTGAAGCAATCTCCGAGGCAGTGATACAAGCGATTTGACAAGTTTATGATAGGGCAGAAGTACTCAAGGAGCAAATATGATCACTGTGTTTACTTGCGCAAGCTACAAGATGGATCCTATATATATCTTCTTCTTTATGTTGATGATATGCTGATAGCTTCCAAGAGTCAGACAGAAATAGAGGAGTTAAAGACTCAATTGAATAGGGAGTTTGAAATGAAGGATCTTGGTGAAGCAAAGAAGATTCTTGGCATGGAGATATCTAGAGACAGAAAATTGGGGAGGCTTTGTTTGTCTCAGAAAGAATATCTGAGGAAGGTACTAAAACATTTTGGCATAAATGAGAAGTCAAAACCAGTTAGAACACCACTTGCTCCTCATTTCAAGCTTAGTGCTTCCATGTCACCAAAGAATGATGCAGAATGGGAATACATGGCAAAAGTACCGTATGCAAGTGCTATTGGTAGCTTGATGTATGCAATGGTGTGTTCAAGGCCCGATATTTCAGAGGCAGTTGGGGTTGTGAGCAGGTATATGCATGATCCTGGAAAGGAGCATTGGCAAGCTGTGAAATGGATTCTACGGTATATTCTAGATACCTTAGATGTTGGATTAGTATTTTAGCAGGATGATAAGGATGGTCAGTATGTAATTGGGTATTGTGACTCTGACTACGCTGGTGATTTGGACAAGCGACGATCAACTACTGGTTATGTGTTTACTTTTACAAAAGCACCAGTCAGTTGGAAGTCTACCTTACAGTCAACAGTGGCTTTGTCTACTACAGAGGCAGAGTATATGGCAATTACAGAGGCTATAAAGGAGGCAATTTGGCTTCAAGGGTTGCTCGGTGAACTGGGAATGGAACAAAAGCACATCAAAGTGCATTGTGACAGTCAGAGTGCTATTCATTTAGCAAAGAATCAGGTTTACCATGCAAGGACGAAGCACATCGATGTTCGATATCATTTTGTACGAGAGATTCTAGAAGAAGGTGGAGTCATAATCCAGAAGATTCCGACCACTGAGAACCCTGCTGATATGCTGACAAAAGTAGTAACTGCGGCCAAGTTTAAACATTGTTTAGACTTAGTCAATATCGTTACAAATTGAAAGATGGAGTTTGCAGACACTACTGAGAGTTGGATTTGTGAGAGAATTGTATGGGATTTTGTCAAGGTGGAGAATTGTTGTATGCCAAAAGTCCCACATCTAAAGTTTTGTGGGTTTGGGAGGAGTCCTCTCCCTATAAATAAGGCTCCTCCCCTTTGGTTCTTGACATCCCAAAATTGCCATCCTTCTTTCTTTGGTAAATTGTTTTCTTTCTCTCCTTTTGTAATATTTCTTTGATTATTGAAATATTATTTTGTAGTGTCCGAGGGCGTAAGCCTCGTTAAATTTCGGTGTTCCTTTTGTTCCTTTTATGTCTATTTAATAGCTATTGTTGGGTATAGTTGTTGTTAATTATTGTGCTATTTAAATTACTTGATAAAATTCTGTCTAGGAGTTGGTTTTTAAGCGGACCGTGTGTCCCACCACACTTTCCTGAGAATTTTATCTTGGGGTAATTTTTAGTACA
>JAURVB010010784.1:0-31998 GCA_033002965.1 Piper betle
GATCATTAGGAGGATCATTTGAAACTTCTTGCTGCTTATAACTTCGTGATCTTGCGTAACAGCCCTTTTTATCCTAATTAATGTCTGCTCTGTTAATTTGTAGAGAAAACCAGCACCGTTTCTATGCATTAGGTATGGTTAATTAAATAAGCCTTCTTATGACCATCTTCCCAGATATCCAGTCCTTCTCTGTAGCCTTCCTCTTACTGGTTCTACGTCTTCTCTTTACCTCATTACAGAAAGTCTTCTTCTCATATCCGACAACTGTCGTTTAGGATACGTACATATCTGCAATCCCATATGGAAGCTTGCAAGCTTCACAACTCATCTGGGACGTCCGACCATAAAGATGATCTGCGCATGCATGATCAGTCTTTGCAAGGCGCAGATGGTAGGATTAGTCTATGGATGAGAGGAAACAACGGCGAATGCAATCGAATCGAGAATCGGCACGAAGGTCGCGGATGAGGAAGCAGAAGTACTTTGAAGATTTGCTGCGAGAAGTAAAGCGAAATTGAAAGACGACAACGGGGGGAATGATTGAGGAGGGTGAACGGTGCGGCGGAGCAGTGCGTGAAAGTGGAGGCAGAGAACGTGGTGTTGAGGAGGCAGATGGAAGAGCTTGCAGGAGAAGTTGAAGTCCTTGAACTCGGTGCTGTTATCCGTGGAGCAGAAAACTGGGGAAGGCCACGGACATTGGCAGATAGTGCCAGACCCGTTGTTGAAGCCATGGCAGCTGCCTTCCCTCCCAAGTGGCTGCGACGATCTGCCCAGAATTCTTCAAGCGCATAAGAATCATTATTTCCTACTAACCCCATCATCATCATCTAATTACTAATTAGTGTTGTATATATCATATTAATGTATGTGTTTCTGCAACATGTGATTATCCGAATCTCTAGGCATATACATTACCAAGTCCATGTGTTTTTATTGTGTTGCAGTCAAGTGAATGTTGCACATCTCTGTTCTCAATCCACAAAACTTCTTTATGGTTGGGCTTTCTGCATATTTTGGACCACAAATTATTAAGCTAAGTAAAAGTCTTATATATGAAAGATCTCCACAATTATAAAGGCACAACAATATAATTATTTTTCCTGATGATCGACAATTTGTAAATTATACCGTAATCTAATTGAAGTGTTTTAAAGATTTTATGTGGTTATCATAACGTCAACGACCTAATATTCCTCATCGTCATTTTTTTGTTTTTTTCTTCAAAAAATAAAAAAGCTTATAAGCTCGCTGTTTTTAATTTTAGGAAAGCGTTTGATAAGCAGCAAATCCCACGAAACAAAATCTTATTGGTGGGATCTAGAATTAAAGCTCTCTAATTTTTAAGGTCAGATTTACTTCAAACTATCATTGCGCCTCCGACTGCCATCTGTTTGATTGCCATCTGTGTAATCGCTGTACTTGTCTTGTATGCCTACCTATGTCTATTAATCTACGTATCCGCATACAAAAATAAAATAATAATAGCAGTGTCGCCTATATCCAAGGCATCGATTGGCCCATCTTCGGGATTTCTTGACTGGGCCTGGGAATGGGCCTGGCCTATGTTAAGTCCAAGCTTTTTTAACTTCGTATGACAGGATGGGCGTGTATTTTTACCTGGTCTGGGCCTCGGCCTAGGACTGGGCCTGGGCCTCGGGGAGTACGATCAAGAATCATGGATGTACAAACCTGTCGTCGTATTCGAAACTCGAAGCGAGTTTTACTCTTGTACAGTGATCATCACATTGATCAGAAGATGTACAAGTTATGTCTGTACAAGGGCACACATTTTTGGTTTTCACCCACGGCAAGAACGTTTTTTAGTTCGTAATAAATATCAAGGATCAACCAAAATTAAAATGCACCTGATCATCATCCTTTTATCTTTCTGATCTCTATCCATCCATCACCATTCATATTGCATATATTCCAGCACCGCCTTTTGCGGCTTGGGAGCTTTATGTGTTGACGACACAAGCAAAATAAAGAAGCAGCTTCACTTTTAAGATTGGGTATATGCAATAGCTAGCCTTTGTAGCTGCTGAACACGTCCTGCATCCTCATCTAATCGCTAATAGGTCGGTCCGAGTGTGGTCTCCCTCACTTTATCTCTTGTTGCTTCTTCATGTATAAAGCTCTTACTATTACCGCACGTCGATGGCGAATATTAAGAAAAAAAGCGGGTAATCTTAATGTCCATGAAGAGTGCTCATTTCTACGATTCCATGTTTTGAGAACTTACAAGCCCGTTGAGCACAGAATCCTGCACACAAACATGATGTTGGCTTTACTAGTGTTATTTAGTTGTAACACCTATTTCCCTTTGTATATTATCATGTAAAATTTATGTTGGTGTCTTGGCATATATAATTCAAAAGTACTTTTAAGTAGAGGGTAGGCACAGGGTGAGCTCATGTCAAACACAAGGCATGCACGAGTTTACGCACTGGCATGCATAATGCTTCCAATAGTCCATAAAAATGTAGAGCAACGACCAACCAAGCCATTTAGATTTGACACTCGGAGAACCATCAATGGAGGGGTAAGGCACTGCTCTGTGCTAGTGCTCTGGTATAAGATAATACATAAGTTGTCGTCGTCGTCATTATAATAAAAAAAGTGAGAGCAAAAGATGAGTGAAACCTCTTCGTCTCTTCGCCACCCATAAAAGAGGAGAGAGTACGTCGTGAAATGAAGGGAAAAGAAAGTATACTAAATGACAAAGGAAGCCGGCTCCATTCATTCTGCGTCGAGTAGTGGCATTGGTGCGACTTTTAAATGAAGTGGCCAAATTGGCAAATAAAGAAAGAAACATATATTTGGTTCATCGATGACTTACGATAAGGAACTGAATATAAAGGGGTGATTGCATATATTTATTATTAAAATTTCTAAACTAGCATCAAGTGTATGTATTAAGTGTATGCGATGAATGGCCGTAGTTTCCTTGCTTATAATTGGGTCTTATAACTATATTAATTATGAGACCTTCTAATGGATTATTATTTATAGATATAAAATAATATTTATTTCTCATAAATAATACCTCCAGGTGCCTTATACGTCGTACCGCCTAGCTATATATCTATTATAACTAAGTGACGTACATGAATCATTTCTGATTTGGCGAGGCCAGGGAAGTTTACAACGAGGAGGCATGCCGCCAATGCAAGTTAATTGGTCGACTGTTTTATAACAAAATATATATTTCTTTAAGCATATACATTAATCTTATGATCCACCGCACTGCACCTTTAATAACTATGGGTAATTATAATATTACAGTTATCATATTGTAGTCTGTATCATGACTAAGTATATATCATGATTAGTAGAATTATAATATATAGTTCTTCTCATGTGAAGTACTGATCTATTTTCCCTGTTGAATACCGTTACCACATGTGATCAATTCAACAGATTAACTATAATTGTAGAAATCGATGTGAAGATAGTGGCTTAGAAACATATATATTATATATAGGATATGTTAGCATGCAGTAAAATTGATTGGATTAACCAATGGAACAAGAATCAGTGATGATTTATAAATATTCCAAATTAGCTTGGAATTAATCAACAAAACCAACTTGGTAGTGTTGTAGAAGTAGTGTGAGTGTACAGTGCAATGAGCTCAAAAGCACTCGACACAAGGACATGAAAATACATGAGCTCTTATAGTAGCCGTAAAACGTTGGGCATGGGGGCCACTTAGCTTAAAAGGTGCATAATTCCCAAGTGAGGGGTGAGACCCAATGTCGACATGGAGTGTCGACATAGTTCCTTCCCGATTCATGTTCTTCTTTGGTTGATGAGGTACTGATGAACAGTAATAGTATTACATATGATGCTACCTTTGATCGTATAAAAAAGAAACCTTAATAGTAAGTGATCCTTGTGATCTATAGTACTCTTTAGTAAGGAGTATGAACAGTAACTCGACCAACCAATGTTGGAAGGGCTGACATACATAAATTGGAAATATATATCCCCATATATGATGCTCTATACGATATCTTTGGATGCCATAGTGTGTATTGATAAGCTCTATGAGGAAAGCGTAGTCATGGGGATCGATGAGTATTCCCTTATCGCCTTGGACGGCTATTAGAATAGATGACGTAATAGTTTGGAGCCTCTTGTCTTTGAATCTCTTCCATCCATTGATCACCATTATTTTTTATTCAACCAAAAATGATGAAGAGATCAGTCTATTTCTGTTTTCTGTTTTGAGATGCGAGCTATATAGCCAGCTATAGTGTGAACTCATAAAGATGCCATTCGGACCGTTTTGTTTAATTTCCCTCCATCTTTTTCGTCGTTTTCAATATATACCATATGCCTATGGGAATAGTCGTATATTCGTATTTATATAATATATATATATATACAAAAATATTATTGTGCGTTGCAAGTTCTTTGTAGCGCACCATACGCTGTTGAACGAGAGCCGTTGGATCAATACGTTCATCCTGTTTTTTTCAGATTTGGGACCTGATTGCCTGCCCGACCCGCCTGATCCGCCCGAACCGGACCTCCCGCCCGCGACCGCGCCACCTCCTGCCGCGGCTGCAGCCTCGCCCCTGTCGGCGAAGAGGGGGTGGCAGGGGCGCCAGCCAGGGGCGGGCGGGGGCAAAGGGCGCGTGGATCGGGTCGTGGCGGAGATGGGGGGGTTGGCGGTGGATCCACGGTGCCGGCTGGGGGCGGGGATCACGGTGGCGGGCGATGGCCAGGCGAGCGGAGGGGGTGGAGGGCGGGGCCGCCGGCAGGGGCGAGGCTGCGGCCGCTGGCAGGGTCGGTCGCCCGCTGGCGGGGAGGGCGGCGCGGCGGCGGACGGTGTGCGGTGCGGCGAGGCGGTCACGGGGCGGGAGGGGTGGGTCAAGCGGGTCTGGCGGGCCAGTCCAACAGTGGGTGGGGGTGGGGGTGGTTTGATTGTGGGCCGTCGGATCAAGATCCGACAGGCCACGCGAGGCAGCGCATTGGCGCTGCCAAAATAGGGCAGCGCATTATAGCGCTGCCCTATATATATATATATATGTACATATTGGTAAAGTTTTCCTCCGCCCGAGGCAGAAAATTTTTCTGCCTTGAAGTTTCATCTGAACGACACCCTAGGATGGACACCCACGTCGACACAACCTCTTATGTCGGCTCTACCGCCACCACCACCTAGAGCAAGTGTTCCACCGGCTGGATCTATCCTTCCCCTAGCCAGATTTGGTTAAAGGACGACCTCATTCAGCCCACAGTAATCGGACTTGGTCGACGGTGGCCAAATCTTACCTCCCCACCACATAAGGCTGTGCAGCTCAATCTAGGCTTGATCGGTCATGTCGACTAGTGGGCGGCCAAACAAGGCCACCCACAATTAGACTTGGTTGGCGGCGGCCAAATCTAGCTGGGACCTGCAACTTTTTTGTTTGCTACCCGGCCGAATCTAATTGCTGCTAGCTATGTATGTTTGCCGCTTGGCCGCACGGCCAGACCCGGTCATTGCTAGATTTAGTTTGGGGGTAGCCAAATATGGCCTCAACCGCCGTTGGCATCATTGGTGAAGGTTTAGTTTTTTTTTTAAATAATAGATTTAGGGCGGGGTGCACCTTGACAAGCTATATATATATATATATATATATGCTACAAATTGATCATTTAAGTAATTCATACGGGAGTACAAGTTACCGTAACTTGGTTGCACCATTCAAGTGAAACAATAATAGAAGCAACTTGCGTATGCAGCTCCAATTTTGGCGTCAAGGGTGGTTCCTTTCTTAATCTGCCTCTTCTATATATATATGTTTGCAGATCAACAATCCTTGCGTGTAAGCAAGAAATCCAATATACCTGTCCAACCTAGGTAGCCATTACCCGGTGTGAAAGCATGCCAGGTGAAAGGATCTTCCAATCATTATCTAGGACATATATTCAAATAATATATATATATATATATATATATATATATATCCCTGAAAATAATAGAGTAATATTACTAGCTAGCTAGTTCAGTATACTGTATACATATTTAGCTAAGCTTTGCCAGGAAAATTTTGTTTTGTATATACACATGAGCAAGACAATAATTAAATCTCCATATAATTAAATCATGACGTTCTTCATCATAAAATATTTGGCATATTATTATTTTTTTACGCTGGATGTGCCTTGCACCCGCCTAATAATTAACGAGTTAAATAAATCAGTGACTGGGTAATAATTATATATGCTTAAGGGTCGTCCCATGGATAAAACTGACGCCCAAATTACACGGTAAGCTTCTAAGGAGAAACTTCTAGTGTAATTAGTAGTAGTAGTAATAATAATAATAATAGTAGTAGTAGTAGTGATAGTAATAATATAAATTACATTATTGCAACATAGATTTGTCTATCATGTTATGATTAGCCCCATTTAATAGTAGCATCCATAACTAATTGGGTGTTTAATCCTAAAAGTTTTTCATGTCTTTAAACATCGAAAACTGGAAAGTAGCTATGTATTTAGCCGTTATCCATCAATATCATGTAATGCATATATTAGCCAGCTGGTGTAAACGATATATATATATTTATATTTATATATATATATATATATTGATATTTAAGAAGACTAGATTTAATCGATTGGGCACAATAACCTGAATCATTTGATCTCACAATTGATGATATCAAATGACCAACAATAATAATACAAAAAAACTAATTCCTTTCAAGAAGAAAGAAGAGCAACAAAAAAAGCCATCCATTTTTTTTAACCAAAAACCTCTTTTAAGGTGTCCTTTTATTCAATAATATATTTCCGCTCTTCCACCCCACCATAACCAACGATAAATAGGCCCCTTACACGAACCAATTGAAAGCAAGGTGACTCTCTCGCCCACTCAAACGCCACCACCACCACCCTATATAGCCCTCTCTTCCTCCTCCTCCATCGATCATCACTAAAAAGCTCAAAACATGCAGATCATGTGTAGCATGGAGGAGGAGATGGTGGTCGAGAGAGTGACAGAGATATACGAGCACATATCCAAGCTCGAGAGCCTCCACCCATGTGAAGACGTCAACAAGCTCTTCACCCAGCTCGTTCTCACTTGCATGCCGCCCTGTGCCGTTGACCTCACCAAGCTCGGAGCAGCCGCCCAGGGCATGAGAGCTGACCTCATCCGTCTTTGCGGCCAGGCCGAGGGCCTGCTCGAGGCTCACTACGCTGACCTCCTCGGCTCCTTCCCCAACCCTCTCGACCATGTTCACATTTTCCCCTACTACAACAACTACCTCAAACTCACCCTGCTTGAGTACACCATCCTTCGCCGGAACCCACCCTACAGCAGCGGTGGCGCTCCCAAGAAGGTGGCCTTTGTGGGATCCGGCCCGCTGCCGCTCACCAGCATCGTCCTGGCAAAGCTCCACCTCCCCGCCGCCACCT
This sequence comes from Piper betle, assembly GCA_033002965.1. Classification (NCBI taxonomy): domain Eukaryota; kingdom Viridiplantae; phylum Streptophyta; class Magnoliopsida; order Piperales; family Piperaceae; genus Piper; species Piper betle. The sequence continues at coordinate 7,420 of JAURVB010010784.1, forward strand.
TCCACAACTACGACATCGACCCGGCGGCCAACGAAAGGGCGGTCCGACTGGTGGCCCCCGATGATGACCTTTCGCAGCGGATGGTGTTCCATACGGCGGACGTCATGGCCGTAGGGCAGGAGCTCCGGGAGTACGAGGTAGTGTTAGAGCTAGCTATAGGTTCTAGTACATGACCATATATAATTCCAATTTTATTATTATTAAACAATAACTTCACTTAAGTTAATTAAAACAAAATAATATGCTCGTCAAATAAAAATATATATAGGTTGGGATTAATTAGAGTTCAAAATTTTTACATGTATGTATATATAATGTAGACATGCATTAACCATGAACATGGTTTAAATAATACACAGGCTTAAATATATATACATAAATTATGATGATAATATGTGAAGTGGGTCCACATGATTGCTGTTGCTATCCCAAAATGATTATTCACTTTAAAAATGTATAAAAATTCACATTTGTACTACACACTATCCACGATAAATTTATTGTGAGATTATTTTCAAAAACAAAGTCAAAAAATTAAAATTTAACTAACAATTTGGTTAGAAAAAATGTATATATAATGAGTAGGCCGTTTGACATCTCTATGAATCCATTATTTATCTGTTCAAGTTTGGATATAGAAGAATATGATTATGTAAAAAAATTAATAATTTAATTATTTGAAACTAAATAATATTAGTAATGATCTCTCTACATATGTAGAGAGATAGATAGATAGAATCGCGCCGATGAGCTGTCAGTAGTTGCTTTGCAAAGAAAAAAATACTATAAAGTACATTGAGCTTAGTGAAATGATGAATGGTTAATTTCTTTCCAATATATATATATATATATATATAACAATTACAATAACAATGAATTGAAGGTGGTGTTCTTGGCGGCGCTGGTGGGGATGGATTGGGAAGAGAAGCGGCGGGTGGTGGCGCACCTGGCCCTGCACATGGCGCCGGGGACGGTGCTCATGGTCCGCAGCGCCCATGGCGCCCGGGCCTTCCTCTACCCAGTGGTGGAGGCCGCCGACCTTCAGGGCTTCGAGGTGCTCGACGTGCACCACCCCACCGACGAGGTCATCAACTCTGTGGTCGTAGCTCGCAAGTGCCAGAATCCGATCCATTCCATGGCAGCCACCGCAGCAGAGCAGGCAGCGGGGCTGCCGACGGCGCCAATCATGCTCCCATGCAAGTGCTCGGAGATCCATGCTTTCAACCCCCTTAGCAATCATAACTGCATGGAAGAGCTGGCCATTGAAGAGAAGCCAGCCTATTAATCAATCTCCATCTAATTATGATCTAAAAATAGTATTTTTATAATAATCGGCAGCCATATTTCTCCAAGATTACCATTAATTTGCATGTTGTCATTGGTGTTTCATTACTACGAAACAACACGGTGGGTTTTGATTTGTCTGGCTCTGGGTACTTTAATTACTGTCATGCATGCGTCATCAATCCTGATATTCATTTAGATTGTGTTCTCTGCTCATGATCTTGCATTGCTGCTCCATTTCTCAAGAAATAATATCTCCTTACATATATATCTATATATATAAATATTCTGTCCACTCAATCCGTTGCGTTGACATGCTTATTGATCCTTTGTTGTCATCTGGTCTTTTCTTAAAAAAAGAAAAAGAAAATGAGGTTTACGAAAATGGAAGTTTAAAACAAGAAGAACACTTCACATATTGCTCTGTTTTGAGAGGCTAAAAAGGGGCCATATTGCGTAATAAAGGAATTTTGGATTTACTCAGTAGGTGGGCAAAACGAAACAGAAACAACTAAAAGTGCATGACCTATATCATAATATTGCTGACGCCAATCAGACGTGAAAGAGAGGAAGAAGGCAAGCGGTTTGAGATAGTTGTTTTCTAGCAATTTAATTTTTAATGTCCATAAATTCAGTTTTCTTTTGTCGTTCTTAAAGTATGTATTCTGAACACCTGATCGATCGTTATTAATTTTATAAAAATTTAAAGGCCCGCTTGTTACTTTCATAATTCATTGCACAGCCAAATCCACACAAAAACGGATGAGCTTAGGTATATCTTTGGCCTCCTTTATGTGCCCACTTGACCAAAAAGTGAAAGCAAACTATTTCGGATATATATAATCCACATTTCTGATTATAATCGTCATTAGATCATCTATTTCAGTAAGGATTTATCCACTCGATCATTTTTTTCCAAAGTAACTTAATCTTGAAATCTTTTGGATACAGTTTTATCTTGTTTTTCGTCAACCTCAACTAACTGCGTTGGCATTATTTGGCGGCATCCGCATCCGCATCCTTGCGTCCATTCCGCATCAAAATTTAACCTTCTTAAAGCAAGGTAGTAACGCTGTCTCTCGTTTTCACGTTACTACTGTGATTGTACGGTGACATTACCCAAGCAATTAGCAAGTCACTGTTACCGCTCTTTGACTTCTTTGCTGACACTGATTTTTTCACAGGCCCCAAGCTTTGTCACCTTCAGAATAATGACCCTTTAAAATAATACAAATGGCAGGAAATTACTGTCTTTTTTTCGAAAAGAAATTACTGACATTTGATGATACTATTATTGGGGTTGATCTAGATGGCGTAGGTAACATCATACGGATCAAAGGAGACAGAGCTACGTGCTACTCCTTGATTATCACTGGACGCAACACAAACGTGTGGTTGATGTAGGGAAAAAACAAAAATGTGTGGTTAGATGGTTAAAATTATGAGCAACACGACGAGCCTACCCGAGTTCATATGACTCTAAGGTAGATGGCCTCATAAACAGCCCAACATTTAAGTTTATGAGCCCAAGTAGTGGTGCCATTTCTTTCCTTCTCTTCTTCTCAAACCTCTCGGTCGTTATCGGCTGGGCATTGCCGCAATTGTCAAACGTCACCGCTGATCGTTTAGATAAAATTAGACCTGACCATTTAAACCCATCTTTTTGAAGTAAAAAACATATATAAATCATATTTTACTTAATAAATTAAAAGTTTGATGATGTAAAGGTCAATTGTTATATATTACGTTTCTATATTTGGTATTTTGAATTCAAATAAATTAAATGTGGAAACAATTTAAAATGTCTGATGACTAAGCCTGATCATGCGTAAACCAAAAAATAACATGTCATTTCACAAACCTACTCATGATAGTGACTGCCAAAGCTCTAAGCGCGGCAGGGTTTTATGGGGGTGGGAGCCGGCTAAACCAACCTGATAGGCAACCTCTACCAGGCCGAGTGCTGCTCGCAGCTCTCAATAATATCTCGTTCAACATGCAAACATTATCTGTTTATACAAGTTTTCCATCACGGTTTTTTTGTTTTTTTCTTCGAAGGAATGTTTTCATTACAAATTGAAGATAGTATTTTTATGGCTTATTTTTTTACGCGATGATAGATTATTTGTATTTTCTTAATTTTAGAACTCGACCAAGATGTCCCGGCATGCTTGGTTCGCCGGCCTCTCTAACTTCGTAGCTCTTCGTTTGGAGGGATAAATCCTCCATCTCCCATCACTGCCACCTCCCTTGTCTTGGCCACAACCCATCCAAACTCGAGAAAACATCAAAATCGTCATCTCATGCATAAGAAAACAACAATTTTCTTGCATGTTAAGAAGGACCATCCAACTGTGCCCCTTAGTTTATTGATCCTCCTTGGTGTAAGGTTCATAAATTCTGTTCCAGCTTCGTTTTATTATCTTGTATATATTGCACTTGATTGGGACCACAATTGTCAAAAAACGACAAGTAGCTTAGTGAATCCCTGCCTTTTTGTCCCCTGTTCTTGTTCCTCTTGTCCAATCATCATCCTATATAAGCTCTGCTTATTAGACTATGCAGTCTGTCTGTAATATGCTATTACTTTCTACCTTGTTCTTCGTGGTTTCACAGTTTGTTTTAGCACTTGATCTGGACCACAATGGTCAAAAAACGACAAAGAGCTTCGTGAATCCCTGCCTTTTTGTCCCCTGTTCTTGTTCCTCTTCTCCAATCATCATCCTATATAAGCTCTGCTTATTATAATATGCAGTCTGTCTGTAATATGCTATTACTTTCTACCTTGTTCTTCGTGGTTTCACAGATTGTTTTAGCACGGCCCTCGTCCCATTCACGTCTCCAATTTGGCCATTCTATAATCCCACCTGTCCTTATGATCTTTATGTTCAGAATCGTTCTTCTTGTATGTGTAGCAGGAAGGACTGGTTCAAATCAGATTCCGACCGTTCCTAAGGTCCAAGCTTCCGCTGAAATCCCAGTATTTGAGGAGGTGAAATTAAATTTAAATCTAGTTGCAGAAGAAAACCCACATGGAAACATCCATCTTCTCCTTTGAAACAAGCGGTTGGAATGGAGAGCAAGATCATGGTTTACTGCATGCTTGTAACGACGCCTATGAACAGTGCTTGAAAGGCCAACAGAGCAATTGCTTGGACACGGCCTATTGGCGCGACATCGAACGACTCCTCTGCTCCGACTTTAGCTTCAACCAACATGCCGACGACGTCAACGTTCGCCTCTCCTCCGACAAAGAAACCGATTTCCCTACCAAGTCATGTGTCGAGCCCATCATCCATCCTGATCATGGCTCTGAACAGATGGATCAGTATTACCCATATCACGATCAATTCAAGCAGCTTGACAATGGCCTGGTGCATAGGAAAGCGAGAGCCGGCAACAATTTGAAGGCCCTCGCCTCGCTTGAGATCCTCACCAACTACAGAGCAGGCGGACAGTTGAAGCGTCTCCAAGGGGAGAGGCTTGATGGTGCAAACTTCATGCCGAGGCCGTCGCCGGCGATGGGTGGTCCTCCAGAACGGGTGCTTTCGACAGAGGAGGTGATGAGGGTAGCTGGCGCGCGGTATATACAGTTCGCCGATCAAAGGCCAATTGTTGTGGAGGACGAGAAGTTGGCCGCCCTTGCCCACCCCTTCGGCTTCATGTTGTCAAGCCTCCCTGAAGAGGAGACCAAGGACGTGGAGCTTGCCCATCTCCTCCTCGCCGCCGCCGAGAAAGTTGCCAACCAGCAGGTCGACAGGGCAAGCCGTCTTCTCACACAATGCGAACTCTTCTCCTCGGCTCTCGGCAACCCGGTGCAAAGAATAGTCTACTACTTCGCCGACGCACTTCGGGAGAGGATCGACAAGGCGATGGGCGGGTGGTGCAAGAAAGAGCCCGGTGTCGTCGCCCTCTCCTATGCAGGCGAAGAAGCCGAAGAGAAGATGAAGGTTGCATGGCCGTCGTTGGTCGCGTTGCACCAACTCCTCCCCTTCTCAAAAGTGGTGCAATTCACAGCCGTCCAAGCCATTCTCAACGTCGCCGCCACCCGCAGGAAAATCCACCTTCTCGATTTGAACATCCGGATTGGCCTCCATTGGACGGTGCTCCTCCAAGGTCTCTCCGAGAGCCGGCAATCCTCCTCCCCTCTCGAGCTTGTCAAGATAACCGCCGTTGCAACATCACAAGAAGCCAGCATCGCCGACACTGGCGCCCGTTTAACCAACTTCGCCGCCGGGTTCGGACTCCGGCTGATCTTCAAGACGGTACTGGTGGCCGACATGAAAGAGCTGAGAGAGGACATGTTTGAGAGGGACGAGGAAGAGACTCTAGTGGTGTACGCTTCTCTAGTACTCAGGACGATGCTCGTGAGGCCGGGGACCTTGGACAACTTGATGCGGGTGGCGAGGAGGCTACGGCCGGCTTTGATGACGGTGGTGGAGGTGGAGGCCGACCACAACTCCCTCTCCTTCAACCGAAGGTTCATAGAGGCGCTCTTCTTCTACAGTGCCTGGTTCGACTGCTTCGACGCCGCCATGGCTCCCAACGATCCTTACAGGATCGACGTCGAGGCGGGATTCTTTGCGGCCGGGATTCGGAGCATCGTGGCTGCGGAGGGACCGGAGAGGGTGGTCCGGCAGGTCAGGCTGGAGGTGTGGAGGTCGTTCATGGCACGGTTTGGGTTTGAAGAGGTCGAGCTGGGTCAGATGATTTTTTACCAGGCCGGGTTGATCTTGGACCGGTACGGGTTCGGGAGTCGCTGCACTGTGGACACGAACGGGAAGGGGATGACTACCGGGTGGAAAGGAACTCCGTTTATGTCCGTGTCCGCTTGGAAAGTCAAGTGAGTTAGGCTGTGCCTCACAAAGAGTACGATTGCTATATGCCAAAGAACAATTGTATATTGAGCCACCATGCGAAGTACGGCATTCAGGACTCGGGGTTCTGTTAATGTGGGGATATCTTCACTGATTTCAACAGCCATGCACTTATCTACGCTTACACCCATTGTTTGTGCAAACTTTTGATGCCATATATCTATAAAAAACATTTAATCAGATAATCTCGTTGCTATGTAATATAGTAGCAACTGACCTTATGATATATAATGTAAATTGAGGGAGTGTTTTTAGATCAATTAATTTGCCTTTTTTAAACAAGTAATGTAATCAAGTTTCTCCTCGTAGGAAAGATGATAATATCTTGGGACTTCACCCAATTAAGCATGGGTTCATACCACTCCCCCCAATTGGTCCTTGTCTGCAACATCATAAGCCTCAGCCTGTTTGGGTTGTGGGCGAATCATAAGGGAATTAACGATCCAGAATGGAACCTTCACAAGTCTAACAAATCCAGTCACAAGAATAGCCCAATACACCAACCAGCAAAGCAAGTCCACCACCTCCATTCCCATGAGACCGTCTCTGCTCACCTTCACAACTTCACCCCTAACCTTCCACCACCACAGGACCCCAAAAGCCGCCCCCATGGCCGCTCGGTCTACCCACCTCTCACCAGCGGCCGTAGTTGCCGCTGCGTCGTCCACCGCCGGCTTAACCACAACTCTGGACCAGAACAGAGCGGTCTCATATAAACCAATGAAAAACAGCACCTGGGGAGCCCATGAGAGCTGTGTTTGAACGCTGTTTTCTTCCGTGGCCAGCCTGCCGGTCACATTGGTGGTGGCCTCAACCCCAAGTCCTACACAGAGCTGTGATAGGCACAGCGTTGCCCAACCGACGTGAAGCCTGGGTTTAACCTTGCGTCCGGTGACCGTCTCCATGAGAGCAAAGAAGCAGATGAACAAGAGCACTGAGTGGAGAAGAGGAGGATTTGTTTCAACCAACAAAGATATAACGATGGAGATTGGATGGTGAGGAGCAGCTCTGGTTGTTGAGATCAGATGGTGAGCAGTGGTGAGCTTATTCATTAAGAGGAAGGATAAAGGGAGATGAAGGCTTAGAAGAGTGAATGCTAAACAATGAAGTGAAGAAATGAATATGGTTGAGCCCAATTCTCTCCCAAACCTCCATTTCTGATCACCCTCCATCAATGTAGCAGAGTGGGATTGATCAAGACCCGTTAATGAAGGTTCCTCCATTTAATAGTTTGATCCCGGATACTGACGTGCATGGTGATCAGCACGATATGTTGTGAGCATAGTTGACATTGTGGCACCACCCGTCGTGCAGGCTAGAATATCGAATCACATATGATACAATTCTTTAGTAAAGAGTGCAAACGCTTCTTATTCTTGGGAGATACGCACAAAGCTTATAATGCTTTGTATGATCAGTTTTTCTAGCAATATATGGCGGAACAATCAAAGGCAAGTTAACTTGGTCAATGGCTGATTAAGGAGTTTAGACTCATCTCTATTTAAGTGGACAGGATGGGTTAGAGACAGACACATGGAAGTTTCAATGAATCCAATCCAGTCATATATGGCTCTTGGGTCTGTTCCTAAATTAAGTGGCGGGATAATGTATGATCACTGACATATGATCAGTTCATGAATTCCTTGAAGAAATTCTTTCCTCCACAAAAGTCATGTATGTTCTGCTATTGTGGGCCATGCTAACTGGGGATAGCTATCAGCTTATTGTTTGTAGAATGAAGAAGTTGGCGGCATTCTTAAGGAACTATTACCATTCAATGTCACCAATCCATCCGATCTACAAAAATTTGCCCAGGCCTTTCAAAGAAAAACTTGCCAATGATTCATCCAACCTCGGCGCTTGTAAGCTAGCAGCGCCGGCCTTCAAGTTGCCCAGGCCTTGGACCACCTTGTCCTGACCTTTTCGTGGCCCCCCCATTGGGCATGGCATGACTGGTGATTAATAATACTTTTTTTATTTGTTTATGAATTTGGATGCTTATATTGTCAGATGAGGGTAACGAGCATTCAACCACTCCAAAATGATCATAACCACCCCTAAAGATTTGTATACAGCCAACAACTTAATGACAACTGCTTGGGTAGGGTACGCATCCTCTTTCTGAGACTCCCCTCTGTTATCCAAAAGCCTACAAGCAATGTAAAAAATGAGAGACAAGAAAATAGAAATTATTTGCATTGCATGGGCATTAGGGTGGTCCAAGGCTCTAAGCAAAGCAGGAATCAGATCACAAAAAGCAGAAAAATTCAATGCTTGGAAGTTGGGTTTCAACATTAAATATCTCAAGCCCAATGCTTGACGAACTTTAATTCCCTGCCTTCTCGTTCATTGCACGCAGCACAAAGGGACGAGAATTGCGATCGCTTTCGTTGGACTTTGTTTCTTGTTAGATATTTCATTTCTGTGTGCTTCCATACATATCACTTTCTGCAAAACCATTATTTCAAGACTTAAATTCGCTTACAATGGCGAAAATAGACGTTTTTATGCAGCTTTAACAAGTATACAATAAGTACTTGCTTCTGGCCCAGCTTCTGGGCAGCTTCTGAAATTTGTCTGATGAGCGAGATTGGAAAAGATGATGTTTATACATGCATAAGACTTCCAAGAGATCATGATCAGAAAAAAGGTTGGGAGAAGTGGATAATTATGCAAGGAGGGGACGAGCTTTATGGATAGGAACTGAAATTTATTGGGCATTCATAAACCGTGTTATACATCTACCTTTTCATTAATGAGTGACAAGAAAAGAGAGAGCAGCTTGGCCTTTCACTCCCTTGTGTGCTTCCCCTATTTAATGGCTGGTAGAAAATGATCCATGCCCCTTCTTTTTATATGTATATATATATGCAACCATACGTCTCTCCTTTGTGTTGATCCCGTCGCCAAAGAGGTGAATTAGGGAGAAGATCAAGTACTCCAACAGCAAAAGCTGTAGACAACTCGATAAATTATCAGAGAACAATGGATGTTCTCGGGAAGAAGGCTGATCAGAAATCTTGGCCTAGGACCAAAAAGGAATCTCCGGCATCCAAGAACAGGTAACAATTAGTAATTAGTGTCATGGAGCTCATTCCAATTTGTTTTGTGATCTTAATAGTGAATGTGATACAAAATCCAATGAGCCGTTTGGATTCTCTGTAAATGTCGTCACAGAAAAATTATGCAGAAGACAACTGTCAAATTGAAAATTGAAGCTGATGGCGTAAAACAGAGAGGTGAAGGGCCACCTTCTGATTTCTGGTCATGGAGGAAATATGGGCAGAAACCCATCAAAGGCTCCCCTCATCCAAGGTACTATATGCTAATCAGTACCCTAGCATCTCCTCATGTCATTCATCTCCTTTTAACCAACTGTTCCTGGTTTAACATCTTTGGGCGTTGTGCTTCTTCAGGGGATATTACAGGTGCAGCACTTCAAAAGGTTGTTCTGCCAAAAAGCAGGTGGAAAGATGCCGAACAGATGCCTCATTTCTCATAGTTACTTATACCTCCACCCACAACCATCCTGGTCCAAATTTGCCACAATCAAAAGGATATAGCATGCAAAGCCTTCAATTCTCACCCAAAAACACGCAAGAACCTCCAAGCTCACCAGCCCCGCCAAGGCTCGCCCAAGAAGATAACTGTTTAATCTCTGATGCCCAACAACACAAGGACGATGCAGAAGACATTGCAGACCTAAAAACAGGGGCGGACTGCATGGTGGTAAAATCAAAGAAGAGTGAAGACAATTTGAACCTCGCATATAACCCAGCACCTCTATCCTACCAGGAAATCATCAAGTACGGTACATCTACCAAGCCAGAAGAAGAGAATGACTTCTATGACGAACTGGAGGAGCTGCCCATTTGTTCATCATCTTTCACTGGCTTGATGAGGAGCAGCCAGCTGTTCGAGGAGAGATTTTCGAGTTATTCTCTTCTAGCCTAGATGATTTGTTTTATTACATACTACACTTGTTCCTAGTTCGATTATCACCTTTATACATCCACTTTAGGAGAAGTACTGCTTATACATGTACTTACGTTTGCTGCAAGTAGGAAGGATGAAAGAAAACAGAAAAAGCTGTAAAGATGGTATTGGTAGGAGTGACTGCCAAAATCTGAGCGACAAATCAGTCTGTTTTGTTTCGTGAGAGGAGATGATGATGATGATGATAAGATCATAATGGGAAAAGATAACAAGTGGTGGCGCGTGGAAGTGATGTTCGGAGGCTTTTCTGGTGGTAGTTGTCTGTATTGAAAGATGCCCCCCGAGTTCCGTGAGGTGGGGGAACTGTTTCGGTGCTTGAATCATTGATTCATTGCCCTTTGCGAGATAATCCACTTTTTACATGTGCCGTGTTCCCGTTGAAAGGGAAATCCACTTTGTTTCGCCCCTTGAGGAACAGTGAAACTCTTGCCACACATCTACAACACAGTTGCGGTGCACTAATCTCTTCCAAACCCTTTCAAAAGCAATGCCTTATGGTTAAGGCACCTTTACCATCTCCAGACATCTGCTTCAAATGCCAACCAGGTCCATAACTTTCAGGACTATAAATTCATATGGACCTAAACCGAGGTAAGGAGAAAAACTTGATCTATGGAACTCACATATAACAAGCTTCAAGGCATTCGTCAGGGTAAGGATGTGAGGTGGCAGTTTTGAGTCCCTTGTAAAGCAAATTTGTGTTTAGGGAGCAAAAACCAATCATTTAACAAGAACTTTGAAGTTGTATTTATACATAGAGCATAGAACTATTCAGACAATCTTTGGGGGGCAAAAAGGTGAGAACCCACAGAGGTACCTTCGCTAAGCTGCCTCTGACGAAGAAGCAGGCAGCGGCTGAAGAGCTTTAAGTGGATTCATCAATAAGACCATATTCTTTAGCTTCTTTCGCACTCGTGACGAAATCGCGATCAGTGTCCTGATTGATCTTTTCCAAGCTCTGACCAACATGGTAAGCTAAGTAGCCATTAGGGTTGGCCTTGTGGTGTAGCATTTGATTGGCCTTCGAGGTAGATAAATATTTTCAGGCCAGATGGCAACGGTTTCGTTTATGGCACAAGTCAATCAACACAAGAGATAGGAGCCTGGAATGGCAAAATAAAAGGCTATTAAAGTAGGCAGACCTGAATATCAATATCTGTTTGATCACCTTGGCGCCACCAAGAGGCTGGTGTATCATAATTCTAAAATATGGCAAACTGTACCGCTTACTTTAAAAGGGAAAGACAATAGAAAATACATTACGAAGATTAATATGAATGGTACACATAATGGTAAGCAGCTTATAAAATATACATAATAAGTTTTTAGTACCCTTAGTGCCAGCACTGAGAAGGAAAGCGTCCATACTGGGAAAAGAATCAGGCAGCACACAAGGGTTAGAATAACACAAAACCATGCTAAACACCGATGATAGTTGTTTCTCACTCATCAAAAGTAAAATTATAATGTGGATTAAACTCATTGAACCACTACAGCCTATAGAGGCTTGATAAAAATAGTTTAGCCTATGTTAAAATTGCAGACATACACCAACAAGGCATTATGATGACCTCTCACTGTTAAACTCAGAAGCTGCGTATAAAGGCTAATCTTTGCGCACTTGTGGTGTGGTATTCGGGTGACATATTTCATACAATCATTTGATTTTTTAGGAAAAAAAATCCAATACCACCTAAACTCTGCTTTGCCCTGCAGAGCTCTCAGGAGAATGGTTTTAACATTTAAATTCATGCAACCATCTACTATTCAAAACAGGGGCCTCGTGCTATTGACGTCACAATTAGGACGCAAGTTGGGATGAAAGGTTTGCAACAGTATATTTTTCTCACCTTGCCGCGAACCCCATGCACACTGTGGACACATCCGCTCGCGTGTGCTTCATCGTGTCAAATATTGCCATACCTATGTAAGATCAACACACTAAATTAACATCTCACTAACAGCTCAGCTGGAACATTGAGAACTGATCCATGAAGTTAACAAGAAGTATAAAATAAACTATATTCTCCCCAGCAGTTACTGATTCACCAGGATAGTTCACATACATTGCAATGTCCAACTGATCCGAAAAAAGGATATCAAATCATACACAAGTTTACAGATAGCAGCACAAATGGTTATTAAAATGAAGGCAATCAAGACAAAGTAACTCGGAGATGGAGATCATCATTAATTTAAACCAGTCTACAACACTTGCATCAATAGAACTACCTAATTGGACCTGTAGAATATTAAAGAATATATTTATAAATCTAATCAAGAAAACTAAAATCACATGCCCAAGAAATAAATTTAAATGTAAGATTAAAGACTTACCTTGAATTATCCTCCAGTCAAAATAAAATCACACTAAAAATTATTTATAACCCACGGAGTAAACCACCATTGTTTGAGAACTTTTTCTGACAATTCAATGAGAAAAGTGAAAGGCCTCATTTATGGCTTTTGATAACTAACCCACTATCTCATTTTATATTTTAATTTTATATGGCATTTAAATATTTTTAACATCTCTCACTCGCACATGATAGGTAAATTACTTATCATAGGTGTACATTTAAGCACCATATCTTCTCACTCACTCATGATAACTTTGACTAGTTTATGTGTAAAATAATCCATGCTACCTTGGAGGACAATATTATGAACATGTTAGGGATTACATAGTGCCTTGCGTGCTCGATATGTCCCAAGATTATCATGGAGTCGTCTTATCCCTCATTATATTTATACTCTGCAACTTACACCCACGTTATGTTCTACTTATTGTTCATAAACGGATGTATCTTGAAAACAATCTAAATAGCCTTCTTTTCACACTTAGATATTCCTTGATATTAGAAATTTGTTTTCTTAACATGTCTTTTGTGACCAAATCAACCATAGTTGTAAGTAACATGCTAAATTAGCAAAAAAAAATTTCATCAAGGATATAAATAGCTAAAAGTTATAAGGACATACAATTGAAGTTTTCTTTGGAGGTCTCACACAACACAAAAGTAGATATCATTCTGTTATTACTTTTTATGATCGTATTTGCATATATGATATGAATCATATGTTATGGTGCATAACCTACATATAGGCGGATGTCATTATATAAACTACCATACAAATTTTAGTTCAATCATTACTTCTCAACAATTAACTTAAGATATAGCACATGAGTAACTAAGCGTGTCTTTTCTCAATCTGGCTTTTAACGGATAAGAAAATATAATTCCTTCGACCATTTATAGGAATACAATCTCATCTTGGCTCATATCAAGGCGACAGTTTAAAGTCTTCATTTAACATTATAAATATGTTTCGAGGTAAATACTCGTGTGAGTGAGTCATTCACTCGTTGACATACTTTACACGCTAGTATGGATCATACTTACACAAAACAATCAATATATGGCTTAAAACAATCCCCTAAAAAATGGCATTTGAAATGTCATCAAGCCATCATTTCATATGATTTTTATATGATTGGTGAAAATCATTGTATTTAAGTCAAGCAAAATAAGAACTTTTTTGTAATTTTATCTCTTTATGTGGATAACCTTTTATTGACATCAGATAACAAGGAATTCATTCTTACTGTTAAAGAATGATAATCTTCTTATTTTGATACAACGGATATAAAAAAGTTGAATTTATAATTGGTATAAAAATTTGGCTAAATAAATCAAAGAGAGTTATAGCTCTTTTGCAAGAGTTGATAGAACGATTCAATATGCTTAATTGTAAGCCTATTGATAAACCAATTGTTAAAGGTAAACCATTATCACTCAATATGTGTCCTAAAACAGAAGAAAAAAAATAACAAATGTTTAGAATTCTATATTCGAATGCAGGAGGGTGTTTCATGTATGTCATTAGATTAGCAAATTGATTTCAATCAAATCCTAGAATGACATATTGGAGAGCTATTAAGAGGATTATGAGATACTTGAAAGAAATTGCAAATTATTCTCTTTGTCATCGAGGAAATAATTTTCGTTTAAGCAGATATATGAATGTCGTTTATGTCGACAACCTTGATAGCAGAAAATCAACATGTAGATATATATTATTGGTAAATAGGGGAATTATTTTATGGGCAAACAAGAAAAAAGACATGTACCACATTATCCACTGCAAAAGCAAAATTTGTCACTTTTGCAAATGCAATTCAAGAAGCTATTTAGTTAGAGAAATTTTTTGCAATATTTGGGAATTATCACAAGCGCAAATGAACTTATGACAATTTATTATGATAAATCAAGTTGCAATTGCTTACACAAAAGATCTTAATTATAATTGTAAAACCAAATACATAGACATTAAGTATAATTATGTCAAAGATATTGTATTACAAAATAAGGTAATTTTATAATATATTAATACACATCAAATAGTGGCCGACCCATTTACAAACCCTGCAGTTCAAGATGGGATTATATTTGATGGAAATATATTGATGTTGAAAATATTTACTCAAATGTCATATTATATTTTGAATTTAAAATAAGATTAGTGGGGCAATTACCAAAGGACCTTCTACCTTTCTCATAAAATTGTCAAAAAAATTCTGAGATACAAAGTACTGTTTTGACGACAAATCTGACGACGTCCCAACACGGGTGATTTCGCCGTTGATTATAAACAAATTCTAATGTGATTTTTTTCTATCAGAGAATAATTCAATATAAGTCTTTAATCTTCTTTTAAAATTAATTTCCTTGATCTTAAGTTAATTTCTTGGGCTTGTGGTTTGTGATTTTATGATTAGATTTTATAAGTAAATTTAAATATATTTTCTACATTGGTATCAGCTTGTTAGCCTAATTTATAAGGACGACGCTGGATCTAGTTCGGCGAGGCCAGATCCGAGAAGAACAACGCCAACCGAGATGCAAACGTGGTAAAAATATTTGGCGTTTTCACTGATTTGACGAGAACCATCAACGAGATGGGATTATTTGACGACTTTTCACGGTCACCGGCAAGATCCACGGTCGCCGGCCAGTTTTTGGTAATGTCGTCAGCCGACTGTTATTTCTTGGGCGAATCTCAGCAGAGATACTCTGTACAATTAATTAACATGTAATTACGAATATTAAGCCTTGATTTCTCCCATTAAATACAAAATAGACTTTAATTAATGGAAAAATCAATAATCTAGGCTTTTAAACTGATACCAATGTAAAAAATATATTTAGATTTAAATTTACTTATAAATATAATCATCATAAAATCATAAACCACAACCATATTCACATGCCCAAAAAATCAATTTAAAAGTACGATCAATGACTTACCTTGAATTATCCTCCGATCAAAACAAAATCATACGAGAAATTGTTTATATGACACCCTCATCAGAGTCTGTCAGATCGTCGCAGAACAGTACAATTCTGTTTGAAGAATATTTCTGTTAGAACTTTTTTTGGCAATTTAACGAGGAAGAGTGTTTGGTAACTGCCTTGGTGTCTCGTTTTAAATTCAAATTTTATACGGCATTTAAATATTTCCCAGAGGAGAGGACAAGGAGAGACAAGGTAACGTCCATGTTGTACACACAGGTAGATAAAAGATGATCGAGAAACGTCACCGATTTTCGGATGCGTAACACACTAAGAAATATTCCGCAAAATTAAGCAGAACGTGGCAGCATGAAGAAGAGATCATCAACGGCATCCAGGTACAAAAGTTGTGCCAAGATAATATTTGCCATGTCGTGGCCCCTCCACACCGGATTATCCTCTAATACAGAGTGCCATAACATAAATTCTCCGGGACCATTATTTCTCCACGAATCAATACCCATAATAAAGCAGGTAAGTAGCACAGCATCATTAAGAAACGGAATACAAAAACGAAGCAAAGAAATGAACACAAACCCCACATGCTGAAATAACTGGCTGATAACACTCTGAAACCGCTCCTGGGCCAGCGGCGGTAGCCCTTGGCCCACTGTTGCCTCCACGGCGAAATACGGTATCACCAAATCCTCTGTAAAGAACAATTTTTTTCTACAAAGAGCATTAAACTTTTCCACCCAATAAAAAACAACCGAGCTCAATCGAGAGAGCTGAGACCAACGATACCGAATGGACCATGCTCCCCGCGGCGCAGTCGCAGTGGCTTTGGAGCAGACAGCCATGGGAGATGCACAGAAGCTCCAACGACTATGAATGCGCATATACCCACAGAGTGATTTGAAACGAGATATCAACAACGACAACGAGGGGGACGATCAGGAAGAGAGCAGGAGGAGAGGAACCTGGAAGAGGAAGGGATCGGAAGGGGAGAGGGAAGCCTTGGCGGGTGGAATCAGAGGAAGAAAGCAATGGCAGAGCACAGATCATGAGGGCAGCTGTTCCGACACAAAAGAGAGGCATTGAACGAAACCATAAAATTGTTCCGAGGTGAGTGGGCAGTGAGCTTCTTCAGTGTAACTACTCTTTCCCCGAGAAACAGAAAAAATTAATGATGATGATGATTAGTCCACCGTGGCTTACAATTTACCGAAGGTCTCTGTTTGGATTGTCGAGAAACGTGGAAACTTTTCTCGCACGGTGAGAAAATACGAAAGGAAATAGAGTTTTTTATTAGAAATAGGAAGATAATTTTTTATATTATTTAGGGTTATTAATGAAATAAGTCAATTACGTGAGTATTTAGTGTTAGGTTTACCTTTGACTCGACTTAAAACTCGATATTTATATGTTCGAACTCAAATTCGATATCTTACGAGTTGAATTTGAACAAGGTCGTGTTTGACTCAACTTAGCTCGGTTATAACTCGAACTTCACTTGTAGTTCGACTCGAGCTTCAGCTTGTAGTTCGACTCGAACTCGACTTGTAGTTCGACTCGAACTCGACTTGTAGTTCGACTCGAACTCGACTTGTAGTTCGACTCGAACTCGACTTGTAGTTCGACTCGAACTCAACTTCATAAAATAATATAATAATATAATTTTTATATTATATTATATATATATACACAATATAATAACAAAGAAGTGAGATAGTTGAGATGATAAGTATTTAAATTGATGACCTCAACGCTATGGGTTCAATCTATATTGATTATAATTTTTTAAGTGAGGTACTTTTTACTTTTAATTAAATCGAGCCGGTTTTAAGCTCACGAATGAGTTAAGTTTGAGCTCGGGAAAATTAAGCAGTCTAAGTGTATTCGAGCTCGAGACAAGCTCGAACACATAAAAATATTCGAGTCGAACTCGAATATGTATATTCAAAACTCATTCGATTTTGAGTAGAGTTCGAACGAGTTTCAAACTATGCGAGCCGAGTTTAAACATAAGATGAGCCCAACTCGCTCGCTCGATTAGCACCCTAAATATTATCCAATGGCAAGTAAATCCAAGTAAATAACCTAAAAGGGGAAATTTTAATCAAATTATTTAAATTGCCAATGAAATAAAAATTTTTATATATTATAAGGTTGCCAACGCCTCCTTGAAAGATTTTTAGCCACGCCCATATATACCCACGCCTTCATATACACCCTAATGGTAAGTTAACATATGTCCGCCCGTTTCCGATTCTCCCATCTAATTGTCAACTTATTATTAGTGCGCTTTCAAAAACAAGGGTATTTAGCCGTAGGTAGAAATTTCTTGGTAGCTCCAATGCCAGGGGCCGCCCTTGGCCATGTGCGGCCAATTTGGGCCAACCTAGGCTTGGTGGCGGTCCCATATGGGTGCCCCAAGCTGGCCTCGGCCACCATTAGCCGACGACATAAGGTTTTTTTTAAAAAAATTAAAAATAACCTTCTTTTTTTATGTTGGCTGATGCCCGCCCACAAATGGCCACAGCCGACTAGGGGCAGCCAGGTCAGCCACCGATGGTCCAGAGGGCCACAGGAGCAATGGCGGAAAGCCCACCCCAAGTCCATGGCCCTAGGGCAGATGGCCGCGGGAGAAGGGCGGCCGTTTGGCTACCCATTGTTAAAAGTTTTTTTTATTTTCAAGTGAGGATAGTTTAGATAATTTTTATTTCCCCTTTTTTTAGTAATTGGGCCCACTATTACACGAATCGACCGATTCCGAGTGGAATCGGCTGATTTAAATCGGATCAGCAGCGTGTCGATCCGATTTTGGGGCCGAATCGGTCAGCCCCAAATTGGCACCCAACTCGGCCGATTTACCCTGATTCCGGCCGAATTAACTCTGATTCAAAGTCGGGGTAAATCGGGAAGAATGGTTTTTTCGGTAAATTATTAAAATATCCTTAGTATGATTTTTATTAAATTATTTAAATATGGGTAAAATTAAAAATTTGATTTTAAAACCTAAAATACCCTTAGTATGATTTTTATTAAATTATTTAAACATGGGTAAAATTGAAATTTTGATTTTAAAACCTAACGTTAACCCGCTCCGATTTTCTGTCGCCACGTGTCCGCCCTCCGCCGCCGCATTTCCGCCCCCCGCCGTGTGTCCCCAACTTCGGCCTTACCTCCGACCGGGCCGCCGACCTCGCCTCCGCCCTCGCAACGTCGCCACCAACGTGTAACCGGACCGAATCGGTCCGGTGAATGCGAGAGCGCCGCCGTCCGTTCCTCTGACCATGCCTCCGACTGGGCTGCCGACGTCGCCTCTACCCTCGCAACCTCGCCTCCGCTCTCGCAACCTCGCCGCCGACGTGTGGCCGGACCGAATCAGTCTTGTGAACGCGAGAGTGCAGCCGTCGGAGGACTGGGCCTCCGACCGGACTGCCAATGTCGCCTCCCCCTCACAACCTCACCTTCGACGTGTGGTCGGCTGACTGCGCAGTGGCCGTGAGACTCGCCACCGATCGATTCGTGTAAAGTTAGATTTTTTAAAAAATTAAATCTGTAAATTATTGGCTATGCTTCACAAATTTTTTTCATTGTTGATTTGTGATTCATGATCAAATTTATACGTCAAAATTGTGTATGTGCTCTGCAAAATCGTGGGTCAAATTTTTTACAAATTGCTATGGATGTGCAAATTCGTATGTCAAATTTTTTGTGTACAAATTCGTATGTCAAATTTTTGTATATGATTAATTTGGACCAATTTAACTGAACCGATTCTTGGCCAATTTAGACCAATTCCAATTCCGATTCCGACTCCCTCGAAAACTATTTCCGATTCCCATTCCGATTTATTCAACCATGATTGGGCCTAATTTAGAGAAAAAGGGACAAGTTTATTATAATGACAAAGCTACACCTTATTAAAAACATATTTTTTAAATAAGAAAGAATCCAACCACTGTTGATCAGATCTAGCCACGAGGGGCCACACCGTTGTCATTAAAAAAAAAGTAGATAGTTGGTTATCACTTCAACCAATGGTAGCAGGCGGATGAGTGGGCAAATTTGGCTGTCCGAGGTGTGGGCAATTAGATTATGGGCCACCCTTGGCGTGGGTGGCCAGATCCCGACTATCGTGGACTTGGGTAGCCAGATCCTATTGTGTAGGCCGAGGTCTGGCCTCGGCCTTGGGCAACCCAGTTCGACCATTGAGGTAGCCCAAGGGCGAGTCGACCATATGAATCTAATTTTATTTTTAATTTTGGTTGAATTAGTTTTGATATTTTATATGAGGGTATTTTAGATAATTTTTATTTTCTCCTTTTATTTTGTAATTATGCCTAATTTTCCCACTACATGGTAATATCAAAAAAATTTCTCCCTCTATCAATAAAAAACTCTATTGCATACTTAATTCATAATTTTTGTATTATTTAGTTATTTATTTATATTAAGAAAACTTAGTATGTAATTCTATCCGAATAAAAATCTTTAAAAATTTATATCTAATTATTAAAATTTTACTCGAATTAAAATTTTTACTTATTAATACTTACTCAATTAAGATTATTAATTATTTTTAATATTAAATTAAAATTTCTTTTAATATTTGTATGCAACAATTGTAATCTAAAAATGGATTTTTTATTAAGTTTAAAAGATAGATATTTATTATTTTTATTTTAAAAATAATCCAATAATTTCTTGGGTTGTTCTTAATATATATTATTGATATGTTTAAAATATACTACGAAGTTCTTTGACTACTTTACATTAAAAATTTGGAGTTTTTCATTCTTATTGCATTTCAGTCATTCTCATGTTTTGGTTGATTCTAATTAGCCCTGCAATATTTTTATGGCCTACTTACTTAATTTTATATTACTATTATTAAAAGCAATTGGAGCATAATTCTTCACATATTAGGAATTCTAAAAAAATACGTAAATTGTGACATATTTATTATAATCACATTACTCTGAATTAAAACTTGTCACCTACTAATATACATACTTAATGTAGAATTTAATTAGACATTTTATTAAAATGTAATGGATATTTATTGTTTTTATTTTAAAAAATAATATAATAATAATTTTTGGAGTTAATTTTGTATGTTCTATTATATATATATATATATATATATATATATATAGCCGGTTGCCTGAGCCAGAAGCAAGCTTATTTTCTTTCAACACCGTTTAATTTGGACGGTTCAAATTGAATGACCCATCCTCATTTACCCTATCCCTATCGCCCGCTTCATCCAACCCAGCCGCTACCCTACCACACCCCCATCGCCTCCTCCATCTATTACCGCCTGCCACCCTACCGCTCCTGCTATTGTCTCCGAAGCACTCGAGCTATCACCCTACACCTTCATCTCTTCTTTTGTTCGTTGCCTTCCCTTTGCATTATAGAGCTGGAATGACTTCAAGATTTCTAAATGTATTTTCTTGCTTCCAAGAGCTGGAGTGACTTCAAGATTATATATATAACAAAATTAATTTATATTTGAAAAAAATATTTATTTATGATAATATACATATGCCGGTCCATTTGATCGTTTGTCCATAATGTACCGACATGGACATTGGTGACAAATGTCCAAGTGGCATGGACAGACATGAACATCCTTCAAATTAATGGATATGACGATGGACTCATCTTAGCCGTGTCCATGTCTGTCCACTAGGGGTGCTAATTGAGCGAGCCAGCTCGTGAGCATTTGACGTTCGGCTCGACTCAACTCGACTCGAAATATTTATTATTATTATTTTTAGATATGGGTTAAAAATTAGACTTAGGTAATAAATAAAATAAAATAAATATTAATAGGTCTTTTTATCATTTTTTTGCTAAAGGGTTGTGAGTTGATCGGTAAATTTATTATTGAGTGTTAATTTAATATTTTCTACTATTTTTTATAAAATATTTTTTTATAAAGATATTTTTCTAATGTTAATATTAGAAAGTTAGTTCTGTGGGACATTTGAATATATTAGTTAGCAAATGCATTGACAATTAAATATAGAATACATGGTGGTCATGATACCTCGTATGACCTATATAACATAAATAAATATTTTTATTATGCAGATTATTAATGGCCACACCCACAGAAAATATGTCACAAGTGCCCGAAGTAGATCAGAAGAATAAAGAATCAACTCTAGAAGAAGAAAATCAACATAAAAATAAAGAAAAGAGAAAAAGAACATCGAAAGCGTGGAAGGAATTTTCGAGTGTTATTATTGACAAAAAGGAGTATAATCAATGTAAGCATTGTCAGAAGAAGTACTTGAAGTCTACGAGTGGTTGTACTACACAATTGAATCGGCATTTGATAACATGCCCAAAAAATAAGAAATCAAAAGGTCAACAAGAACTTGTAATTGTTCCAGTATTGCCTAGTCAAGATGAGGATTTAGAATTTGCAAGTGTGACTACTTATAAGTATGATAAGGAAAGGGTGAGAAAAATTTTATCCATCTTGATCATTGTGGATGAAAGACCTTTTCGATCAGTTGAGAGCAAGTTATTCAACATGTTGTGTATGGCTCTTAACCCAAGACATCAGAAAATCTCTCGACACACTATAAGGAATGATTGCATCAAATTGTATCAAGAAGAAAAAAGGTTTTGAAGAATATGTTGAGAGAAATAGAGAGTGTTTGTTTTACATGTGATACTTGGACATCTGGGCAAACCAAGTCATATTTGAGTTTCACAGTGCATTATGTGGATGCAGATTGGAAGCTACACAAGAAGATTCTTAATTTTTGTCATTTCCCTCCTCCTCATACTGGTTATGCAATGGCAAATTTGGTAAGTGAGTTGATGATGGATTGGGGGCTTGAAGATAAATTTTTCACCTTAACATTGGACAATGCATCTGCCAATGATAGCATGGTAACACTTCTTAAAGATAGTTTTCCTTCTAATGCAAAGTTTACCATTAGATGCAATGTTTTCCATGTTAGGTGTTTAGCTCATATTCTTAATTTAATTGTTCAAGCTGGCTTGGTACACGTGAAAGGAGTTATTGAAAATGTTCGTGAGTCAATTAAATATATCAAGGGATCTACATCTAGAATGAAAGATTTTGATACTTCTTTAGCACATGTTGGCATATCAAGTAAAAGAGGGCTGAATTTGGATGTGCAAACTCGTTGGAATTCTACTTACTTAATGTTAAGATCTGCAAAAGAGGTAAAACTTGCTTTTAATCATCTAAAAGGTATAGATGAAAATTTTAAATGGTGCCCAACTGATATGGATTGGAATAAGTATGATGAGATTGAAGACTTACTTGAAGTATTTGTTCGGGCGCGGGTTCGTCCGCTGGTGCGGGTTAGAGTGTTCCCGCGTCGGGTTGGAAGGGTTCGGTGGGACCGAGGCGCCCTTGCCGCGCAAAGAGACAGCGGGATGAGACTAAAGAGTCACAAGTATCCAATAACACTTAGACAATTCTTATGCACTCGGTGGGATGGCCATTTCCAATCCTAATTATTCATTTCCATAAACATATCATGCTTGAATGCATGAAAAGAGCAACGTCCTCTCCAATCAGCAGCAGCAAGGGTGGCGTCTCCTTCAATGGCGTCCTTAGTTGCAGCAGGGTGTATTTCAGCAACTCCTTCTTCAAGTCTCCTTCTTCAATTCAGCAAACATGGGCGTCCTCCTCCTAACAACAGCAGCAAGGGTGGCGTCTCCTTCAATGGCGTCCTTAGTTGCAGCAGGGTGTATTAAGACAGCGTCATGACATTTCCTTCCCCTTGCTTCTTCTCCAATGGCAGCAGCAAGCAAGGATGTAGGAGTAGGGCGTCCTTCTCCTAACAGCAGCAGCCTGGGCGTGGAACACCGTCTTCCAGCCCCCCTCCTTCTTTCAACCTGCCATGGCGTCCTTCTCCTAGCAGCAGGGTGGATTTCAGCAACTCCTTCTTCAATTCAGCAACAGCAAGGCAAGGTCTCCAGTAACAAGACAGAGTCTTCTACTTCTTCAAGTGGCTCCTTCTTTAAGTAGTAATGCATGGCATCTCTTTCTTCTAGCCTCCATTGCAGCCAGATCCCCCTCTGTAGCAGCAACAGGCGTCCTCCTTTATAGCAAGTAGCAACAACTTCGTCTTCCTCCACTTCGTCTTCTTCAATGGCAGCAATGACTTCGTCTTCCTCCACTTCGTCTTCTTCAATGGCAGCAATGACTTTGTCTTCCTCCACTTCGTCTTCTTCGTCTTCTTCAATCTCGTGGACCCCTTTCCCTCCTTCCGAATAAATCTCACGTATCTCATTTCTATTAAATTAGGCATAACCACGGGTTCAACCACGACTGGCTGGGTTAACCGTCATGATTGAGCCGAGGGGTGCGGTGAAAAATTTGGACGAACATCAGCCCCCTTGCCGATTTTTCGCAATCTGAGAAAGAAGAATCGGCAAAACATTTTTATTCATTTTTCATTCTTTTTTTCTTTTTTTTATAATTTAGCCTAAGGTGACTCCTCGTGGGTTATAGTGTGGCCATTGACCATCATTTTGATCTTGAGGAGTGACTCTCTCACTCGACACTCGTGGCCTCCAAATCCAAATTTCTTTTTGTGGATTTTTCCTTAGGGCATCAAACTTCTTCTGCCCATAGTATGGAGGTGACCTTGATCTTTTATGATGCCTCCTACTATTTGTTGAGTTGTTGGCTGCTTCTCTTTTAAACCTTCTAGCAGCAGTGATTTTGATTGAAGCCCCCAACTTCTTGTCCCATGTCTGGTTGGATTGCGATCTTGACATCTTTGGTGACACGAAGAAGTGGAGACGAGATGTTGATTCATGACTTGTGTTGAACTCCTCTTGTTCTTTGATTACATTTACCAAGTCTTCATCATTGGCGATTGTGATAAGGTAATTGAAGCTTTCACCGGGTAGCTGACACTTAATCACCAAAGGGATGCTTGTAACACCCCAAATCCGGTCCACACTCGTGAACCGAACCGGCATGTTACAGGCCCCGGTTAGGTCGGCTAACCCGAACCTAACTCGTGCGGATCCAATCTCGGCGTCTTAAGATGAAGATCCAACTTGCTATATGTATGTATGAATGCATAAAACCCTAACAGGATACTACATGG